>CM067509.1:25208590-25337990 GCA_034509495.1 Acestrorhynchus altus
CGCAGGACGGCAGCACTAATGACAGCAGGTGCAGCACAGGACAGACAAATAAACCTGCACGTCAACCCTGATCCCACAGGCCAGGGCAGGTACAGTCCTGCAGAGCAACCCTCAAGACCACAATCGTTTTCTAGACAACACGCACTTAAACAAACATGCTGCTTAAAATCAATCAAATGGTTCTGGAGAGTACTGATAAATCAATTTAGCAATATTTTTCTAAATAGATTTCAGAACCATGTGTGGAGCCAGATTGCAGTACATGTGATACAGTGGTGTAGCATTACAGTTCAAACTTCTCATTACAGTTATCAGCTTACTAGTAATATTTGACTATTTAACGTCCTGCTAATATCTAGGCTGCTTCAACAAATCTAAAGCAGCCAGTCAAGGACATACATGATATGCTGACAAAACCTGCCAATATATGCAATACCATGTGGTAAAGTATAATGTTAAAGTACCAGAATTTAAATGTAACACCAAAAACAGATCACTCCAGAAACCAAACCATTACACACAGGACTGACTCACCTTTTTTTCAATAAATCATAACCTTACAACATGGCATTTTTTTTTTACATCTAGTACAAAATTTCAATTTTTCACTATTTATGATATATCGTCCAGTCCCAACTCACACTACTGTATAGGGACAGTGAGCACCTTTATACAGAGCACTGGGCAGCCACATTAACACCACAGAGCAAGAGTTGGGTACTTTCCTCAAGGGAACCCCTACCATTCAATGCAGAGGGAGGAAAGTGAAACCCAGTGAAGAGTGTTCATTCACTCCCTCTGCTCCCATATACTGCCAGTCCAGGGGATCTAAAATTTTTTGCCACAGCAGCTCCCACCCTTTAGGCCATGCCTGCTCCAAAGGGCCCAAACTGAAATGGCTAGATGACTGGGTCAGTACATCACCACAACAACAGGTCTTGTATGCAGAGGTTAGTACCTACTAAACGACAGTGAACCACAGACTGGTTCATGACCATCCTTGTCTCACTGATGACTGGGAAGCAAAAAAAAAAAACACAAATCCCTGAAAAATTTAATGATCACTCCATCTTGTGAAGTCTAGGCCAAGACAAAGGGACCTAGTATGATTTTAATGGTGTGGATGATCATTTCATCACTCAGCACTATATCAGGCTTGGTTCAAAGGAGGTTAAATACATTATATATATATATACTTTATATAAGATTATATAACTTTTTTTAGTTATATAATGTTAAATGGTAAACTGAAGTTACAGAGCGAAAGTGTTGACAACATAAAGCTTTCAAAGCTCACTCGGAAGATTATTACACAACATCCATCTGTCCATTTTACAAAAAAGTAAGAAATTAGGAGTTGTGGGTCTGCTCATCTTTGAAAGATAGCGGCATTTCCAGATGTCAGCCACACACGCCTGGAAGAAATACGAATGTTTGATTCCCCAGAGGAAAATTGAGGCAGCTTTAGTTAAATCACCAGGGCTTCAGTACATCCTCATTTAATCTAATCTCTCATCTGTTAGATTTCAATGCCGCTAAATGGCTCCCAGCACTCTGCAAGGTGTTCCAAATATAAACTCAACTCTCTCCAGTCTTCAAAATGGTGAATAAAGCCTTTCAAAAGAAACAAGGCTGAACTTAAGAACACATTGAACAGTCTACGACAAAGGTGCACTGCCAACCTGTCAAAACGATGAATAGTATTAGCCTAGGTTACAATAGGGAGAGAAATAAAATTACTGATTTAAAATGCAATGTGCAGTGACCATTCTATTCAGGAAAACAAGCAAACAGACATGGAAACAACATTTATATAGGAAACATGCCTTATTATCACAATAGTAATTTAAAGCACCTGAATTATTTCAAAGTTCAATGCCATTATGAAGGAAAAAGCTGATTAAAGCAGCGAGATTAAGTACAAAGCCATCTAAACCTCAAACAATGGCCAGCAAGCACCAGCACAGAGTGGTTCCTCTTTCAATCAGGTGCTATTTAAGTGCTCACTGTGGTGTAAAGAGTATTTTTCACCAAATCTCTGAAAAACCACCACTGTTCTTCACAGACAGGAGGCTGAGCTGCAGGCCCTTTTCCCTTTCTTTCTTGCCCACTTACTTCTGCTGTAAAGGCCAAGTGACAATCTGAACAATTACTCAGGCTTATTACCACAACCTGTCCCTCTCCCACTCTCCCTCTCTCTCTCAGTCTGCAGTGTGAGGGAGGCAGCAGCTCAGAGTGCATTAGTGAGCTCCAACCCTGTCATTTCTCAGCCACACTCACTTATTACCGACACGCTGGCATGCTGGCAGCCGGGGGGAGGTACACGCCGAGCAGACGTCTGGTTGTCACAAGGAAAAGAGGGAGGGGAAGAAAGGGAGCGAGAGAGAGAGAGAGAAGGAGAGGGAGGGAGAGAGGGAGAGGGAGAGAGAGAGAAAGAGAGAGAAAGAGAAAGAGAGATTGAAAAGGCTAGAGGAGCAAAAGAGCAAAGGAAAAAGTTACTTTAGGAAAAACGTATGAAAAAGCAGAAAGAACTACTGATGGAGGGGTCAAACAGCATGTGGGAAAGCACTGGAGTATGCTTTTATAAAAGGTAGCTACATCTGAAGGGTAAATTCACGACTACTTCATATATCCAACATTTTATTGTCACATTCTTATCCCAAGCATAATCGAAAGGTCAGTACCGAGTCCATTACTGAGCCCTTCCTACAGAAACGTCTAATGGAAGTAAATTGGTACAAGATTTGGGCCAGTTTGGCCAAATACACCATCATTACTACAGCAGACTAAAAGCCAGAGATGAACAGCACCAGAGAAAATTGTAAGGGGGACAAAAAAAGTGAAACTCCCCTTTAAACTGTGTGGGCTAGGCTCTGACAGTGGTGATTTTAATGTTATTAAAAAAAAGGTCTGAAAGAGTAAGAATATAAAAGAACTGAGTCCAGACAGTGACATGTTAATGGTACTGGTGAACCATGTAATTTCCATGTCTTTTGTAGGCTTTACCGTGTGTATTGTCCTCACAATGGTTGGTGCTACATGGTTCTAACTACATGGTTCTCTTATCCACCAAAGCACCAAAAGATCTTTCACTTTACGGTGAAAACCGGCACATGTGCTTGCCGTAATTTGCTTAATGAGTCAATCCCAGTCAGAGAAATACAGAAGAGCTGCATGAGTCTGTGACATGCAGGAGACCCTTGTGTTGGGAATCAGTCATTCAAAAATAACACCTCAGTTAAAATGAATTCAAGGACCTCCACTCAGTCAGCCTGAGACAATGCAGAAGTTGTGTCACTGATATGAGAATGATCAATGGTACTAAACTAGGGATACAATGGTAAATGTATTTGTACCAAACCATCACAGCACACGGTTGTACAAAGGATACACTGTATGCAGTGAGCTATGCTGGATGAAGACTGATGAACATACTGCAGAACCAAATTCCACATGCAAGTTCTACTCAGAAACCATAAACTGTAAGCCACTGGCAAGCAACATTTAGATTCGCAGGGTAATGTTGGAAGTACGGCTACACAATATTGGGAAAAAATGACAATGCAAAATTCGGTTGTTCTCTGATATACTGCAATATTAAAAATATGACAATAAAACAATTATGTTCTCCAGGATTTCTCCAGTCGATGAGCCAACATGTCAGAAGAATAATGCGCTCAGTATATCAAAGATTTGAGTGAAATTAATAAATAAATTATCTGTCTCTGGAAAAGAACAGTGCGAATTTTCCTTTGTAACAACTTTTGGCATGCCATACGGTTTCGTTTGCCTTACATGACATTGCACATCCTGCGATGTGACCACGGCACATGTGCACATTGTGATGTCAACGCTGAAATGATGTATTGTGTAACCTTAGGTCAAAGTGTTTTGCATGTATGAGTATCAATATGGTAACAGTAGTTTTGTTGTCTCTCCCACCGTCCCTTTTCCTTCTCCTCCTCCTCCTTTCTCTCTCTCTCTCTTGCTCCCATATGTAGAGAGAAGCAGAGAAGTTGAGATGTGTCAGTCAAGTTATTTTGCCCCCATTTTGATCAGAGTTCCAGATATTCACTATATTCACTGTAAATTCACTTAATTTTTAGTACCAGTTTATATAATAAGATATTCTGGGCTCGTTTATTAAAATTACTGTTTATAGTGTGTTTAATAACTTATAATATAGTCTTGCTTGATCCCTACACACTCCGAATATCTGTGTGTGGTGAACATGATATAATTACATTTTCTTTTGCATGTTTGTGTGGGCATTAGTGTTAGCCTCCTATTGTTTTTGAATTCCCTTTTCACTGCTGGTTACAAAACAAAATTAAGGCCCGCTGTTCTCTCACTGGTTAAACAGCTCTTTTTCAAAAATGGATTGATATACTTTTAGATATTTTATGATTTTTCATGTTTCAAAGTAACTGCTCAACTGTTCTGCTCATTTCTGAGAGGTTCCACGTGGCTACCTTGGCTGGGACATATTATTTGAGTATGTAAGGCTAGTTAGTATTACTGATTAGTACAGAATTGGGATGCACTCATTTTTTTTTTATTCCTCATTTTTTCTTTTACAGTGAAATGAGAATGGTCATCGAGTGTTTTCCAACATTCTGGCTTTTAATCTTTACCTTCTGTTTTACTAAATCATGAAATCATTGCGTATCAGTAGAGAACACTGTCAACGTCAGCGTATGTTTTTGGAAGCACATCAAATTAATGTTAACATACTGCAGCCTACGTCAGTGTGGACTATACAACAATAGTTGGAACAAACTGTAACTTGCATGATTGTTCTAAATAAATGAAAAGAAACAAGGTTAGTGTTGTACATTTAGGGGGTTGTTGTACTAAAGTTGTAAAGAATTTGATATGATTTAACACATTAACTGACACATCAGTCTGGCTCAAAATGAACCTTGACAGTTGACTATTGTTAAACATTATTATCTACACACAGTGAGGACATCTAAAGCCTTCCTGCACAGCACCCTTCAGTCACCCACACAAAGACCTATGAGGAGACACCAGTGCAATGTTCAACCAAGAAGCGAGGCCCTCTGCAACTCAGCTTCTGCTTATTCAGGCCCCAGGCACTAGTACCGTATGTTAACACGGAAATTACACACAAAACACAAAGCGTTACAGTGACAGCAGCGAAGCAAACTGAGTGCCCCCCTTCAGCGCCATTTGACTGGCACCCCCCCACCCCCAACCATCACACACAAACACACCTTAGTGTGTGCAGTCTCCTAACAACACACACCCCTCCTACTGTTGTATGTGAGCCTTCATCAGTGAAAAGTGCCAGTTTAATTACCCCCATTGGGCTGAGAGAGTGAGTGAGTGAGAGAGCGAGAGAGGGGGATGAATTAGTGTTAGATTAGATGCAGAACGGTTTTAATTTAAGCACTTGTGATTTTAAGCTGAATTTAACAAGAACTGAGCAGGAGAGAAAAGAAAGCATTGTTTTCTAGCAATTTAGGAAGACAGTTTAGATTTCAGGAGGAAATTTTAGAAGCTTCTAGGGATCCAACAATGACAATACACCACCAAAAAGATGACACTACACCCACCCCTATTTGAGCAGTATCTGTTCAATATGGGGAGGTTCTCTAAAGTCATTTCTAAATGATTAGACTGAATCATCAATTTCCGCCAAATGATCACAAATTGCCCAAATGTAAACATTACAGCCCATTGTAGCGAACCTCCTTCCGCCAAGATATCAGTTCAACTCCACATGGAGAGTCTCTCTAGGAGACAAAGAGATGCTGGAGACCAGATAAAATCAATTAACCTAGTCTTTATATATATCATACAATCTCGTACTTCCATTGAAATGTGAACAGTTTCACACATTCAGCAAGCTATAGTTTTGAGACAATTTCAAAACAAATTAATAAATTAATAAACAGTACGCTGGACCTGAGGATATTTGGCCTAAAGGTTCTGTATGCTTGTTGAAGTGTAAAGTGATGCCTGTTACATTCCCAAATTCAGTCACGTAACTCCTACACTGTGTTCCTTTCACTGGCTTCTTGTAGCTGCCTGCATTAGATTCAAAAATTTGATGCTGGTCTACAAAGCCAAAAATGGACCAGCCCCTCCATACAAAACTCAATCTGCACCAAAGGCCCTTTGAGCATCAAGTACAGCTCATGGGCTCATCTCGTGGGTCGGTTGGGAGACCTGCTGCTTTGGTATAAACAGCTTGGAAAGCCCCCTCTAAATTCTTCTCTTTGGCAAAAGCAAGAAGAGACTCAACTCTTTTCTTGCAAAAGAGAGCATCCTCTACTGGACAATATCAAAGACCACATCAGTCTCTGAGAAGATTTTTTCATATGTGTACATCATGAACACAAACTCAAAATGCTCCAGATTCAAAACCTTTCACACAATCCAATGTATCCTCATTCATGGCAGGAGGCCATCATAGTTGTTTGCCACAGTGCTCACTATCCATGATGTGAAATTCCATTGAGTAGAGGCATTTCTGGGCAACCTTAAACAGCATGCAGACTCAAGAAGAGATGTCCTATTTGTGGATTTGGAGAAAAATGTAGCAACCCAGAGAGTGAGGCAAAAAATATTCTACACTCAGACAAGTATTTAGCACCCAGTGACAGCACCAGATTAAGTCTGTGTGCATACCAATGCACAAACATTGCTCTGGGGCAATTATTGCCTTCACTTTGGCCTGCAGACCATTGAGGGCTGAAGCCATGACAGCAGCCCCATCATATATCTGTGCCACAAGTGTTTTTGCTAAAATTGTAGCCCTGCATGTTTTCATTTAAAACAGCCTGAACGTCCCGGGACGCTGTGAAACAGTGGCTGCAAGAGCAGAGATCATGTCATTTTGGATATGGAATGAGACATACCAGAAAACACAGCTGATGACTGGAATTGTGTGTCCAGCACAGAGTCATATTGAGTTTGTGTTTGTGTGTACTCCCAGTAATTCCCCTTGTTAGATGATTCACGCCTCTCATCATGCCCCCTAAATGATAGCTCCTGCCACCCAGGCATGGAAGTCACATCAATAAGGCTCTTCAGGAAGGTCCAGGTTTGTTTGTCTATTCCATTATGTTTTGCCACTTGAATGTAAACACCTTCATTAATTGCACGTTCACCCCTTGACTCTGCCCATGCAGGTTAACCTTGCACGTGCATTCACAAGTCCATTGCTCTTTTCATGTCCGGTCAAAGTCTGACAGGTCCCCAAAACCCAATTTTGACTGAGACATGGTCCCTGAGATGGTTTCATCAAGAGGCCAACAGTATATTTTCTTTGTCACAGCACTTCCAGTCAGCTTATTTACTCCTACCAGGAGAGCTGAAAAGACCTGTTACCTTTCCCAACCTTTTTTGCACAAAAACAATCTTAGGTGTTGATCTGCCCTGTAGTTTAATTCAAAGTGTCTCCTTGTAAGGAAGGACTATCAAATGGCTTTGCCAAATTCAGGGAGACAATATTAGCACTGTTGGTTCACATTGTTGGTTCACCAGTTCACTCTGACCAAGCCAACGGTATGAATGATTGATTGAACAAACCAGCAAAACAATATTAAACACAAGGTTGAATATATATATATATATATATATATATATATATATATATATATATATATTTTGTTCAACTGACAAAAGGGAATACTATAAGTGTGTTTACAGTATAAATAATTGCATTTCTAACAGTATTTATTACAATTGAGTTTCAAGGCAATGAAATGAACTGTTCCATGCAGTCCCACTGAAGAGAAGGGATGCTCAGCTTCTATGGGCAAATGCGTTGACCATAGACCATATAAGAATAGCATTTCATGAAATCTAGGGTCAACAAAATCTAGTCCATGGATTTGTGATAAGTAGCTGATCCAGAACATCTTTGAGATGTACAAATTTGACAATTTAATTTTTGACATTTGAGGCCCTTGCAGTCTTAGAGAAAATTCAGCAGCTGAAGACACACGGAAGACAAGCATCCAGACTTTTTTTCTGTCCTGGCATCAAAATGGTGGAACAAAATTCTGACAAAAGCCTGACGGTGGAGTCGTTTGCTATCTTCAAACACAGACTGAAGACACATCTCTTTCATGAGCACTTAACACTTTAAAGGAAATATAATTATACTGAATCTTACTGGCATCAAGGTCTCCAATCTGACATCTGTTTTTGGCAGCATCTAAGCCTGAGCTGTTTCTGGACTTTAGACTGTACTAACTAGCTAAGGATGTTTTCTGAGTGAACGGCAAAGAACTCTGCAGATGTGGCTCAGTGGTTACCGCACTGGTCTATTGATAGAGTTGTGAGTTCAATACCCAGGTTTACCCAGCTGCCAGTGTTAGGCCCTTGAGCAAGGTACTTAACCCTCTATGCTCCTCAGGTGCCACACTAAAGGCTGCCCACTGCTCTGGGCATGTGAGCTCAGGGTATGTGTATCTGTGAATGTGTTCACTGGACAGATGAGATAAATATGGCAGCCAAATTCCACCTGTGTCCAACACAAAGAGCTAAAAACATACCATATGTATGCTATATATTATACTATATTTAAATTAAAGTACATATTTTATAATAATAAACATAAGACAATTGCACACAATGATATTCCACTGACTCTGCAAACTCCATTGGACTATTTTGGTTGAGATGGTGAAATCGCTGCTTCTGTAATTGTGCTGTTTATACGGCACAACTCAGACAAAACTGTACTGTGACTGTGAGTCATCCCCTTGGAAACCAAACCAAATCTCCCCACAAAGAACATGCACATTATTTTCTGGAATTCAACTGATAAATGTGGTAACCTGTACAGCATGTGCGATATTATGACATGGTCATTTTACATTTCTTTATATCTTATTTTGAATATGTTGACATTTATGATATATTGGACAGCCCTAATTGGTTGTTTTTGTCTTTGTCACATTCTCGAACAAATTCTTCTGCACGTAAACAAACCTGAGATAATGATTCCCTCCCCTGAACAAGCAAAGAATCAATCCTCGGTGTGGACTCGAGAAAGTTTTTCAAAAAGCCTGATATCTTCCGGCTGGCGGTAAACTGACAGGTCAAAATCCAGTCTCAGTCAAATCGCACAACATGGTGGAGGCGTATACACTGACCCTTTCAGTCCAAATAGAAAAAAGTGTCACTGGCTATTCTCATAGACACGAACTGAAAAGCACGACTCTAACAACAAATACGAGTTCTCACACACAAGGCAAGTTTCTCCGGTTTGATTTCCATTCAGACTTTACAGATCCATGCTGTCAGTCATCGCTTACATTACAGTAAAGCTGTAAGTCTCCCTAAGCAAAACCAGTTCAACTCAAATACGACGAAAAGTGAATCAGACTCTTTTGTCCCTATAGAACATCACCATTCAAACCTTGGCCTGGATGCAACTGAACAAGTGTTTTTAATTTCTGAACTTGCACAGACGCCAAAAATTGAATGGCCTCCAAATACCTGACAGTCTACATAATCACATTATAACACTAACCGTGTAGAACAGTGCAGCTCTATTGCAGGAAAAATATGAGGGTAGGATCAGGTCTATTTTGCTACAGTATTATTGAATCCCTTTACAGTTTGCTTAATTATAACACAGCCTGCTCTCTTACTGTCCGAAAATAGGAGATGTAGGAAAAAGGAACAGTGCAGGTCTCTCAGGGAGCTTCAGGAAAGCACATAACCAGAAAAATCAAATGAGATCTATGTGGACTCAGCTACAGCACAGTGTGTAGCAGTTGCCACTTCCAGAATGGATACATTCCTTTGAAATACCTCTTTTCAGAAACACCACATTGGTTAAATTCAATGTGTCTAATGACATTTCACTTGGCCACTTGTCTAGCATGGTCCTGGACAGAACTCCCTCCGAGATGTGGGGAAACACAGGAGTTTTGTGCCATTAAAAACTCAATGTGAGGTCACTCTATGACTCTGTGACCTTGTGCTTCCATTGCCATGACATAACTCTTCACATTACACAGGTCGGATTAAAGTGAATCCAATCCTGTTGTATTTCCCAACTGGAGATTTGAGTTTCTGGCTGAATCTGGGTGTCAAAGTCCCCACATCTGGAGTGGATTTCCTCCCTCCATCATCTGATGGTGACTGCTGAAACAGATGAACCTTTACTTCAGGTCTACGTGGTCAACGTGGTGCTATTATAAAGCCAGAAGCTTGGGAAGTGTTTCTCGCTAACTCCTTAAGGCTCAAATAGGGCTGGGCAATAAACTGATAGTTATGTCAATATTGAGATATAAATAGAGCATGGTATGGGTTAAGGCAACTTCATTTATATCAAGTTTGAAGTCTATAAATAATATTCATTTTCACTAGTGCAGAATGCTTTTTTTCTCGCTGTCTCACTCTGCTCCACCCCCTGCTCTCAGCTCCACCTCTACTCTGCTCCTCTCCACCTCCACTTGCATTCTCACACACACACACACAGAGTATGGAGGGGGCATAACAGAGACAGAGATGTGAGACGAAGTATGTGTATGAAGAAGAAATGCAGATCAATGCAAATCAAATGTTAGGATTCTGTTGAGAGTCCTAAAACCCAGATATGATTTTTTTTTTGTCCATATCCAGCTCTAGTCTCAACATCCAATCCATATGAGATTCTATTTTTAACTTAACCATGTTGTCTCTCCATGGACCAGTCAGTGGACCCTCAGAGATAATTTCATCACTAAGGATAAAGGAAAACACCCCCCCCACTCCAGGAAAAAGTAGAGACTGCTGACCACTGCACAGCCCTAAGGAGATGACCTCTGGGATTTCATAGATAGGGCACACACAACTCATACCACAACCAGCAGCACAACAACAACAAGCGACCATAAGGAAAACAACGCCTGTCGTTAATTAGCGCTCAGGGGAAATGCAGCATTAGAAGCAACCCAAACAGAAATGCTAGGATCTTCCCACTATTCATGAAGCACAGCTTCTGAAACACTCCAAATTTGAGAAGCGACATCTGCCGAAGTTCCAACACCAAGCTCTTATCTGAAAGCATAGACTGAATTTGAATTGATACTTGAGATGGGTTGTGCAGAAACGGAAGCGGTGTTGCAATCAGCAGGCTGCATTTCAAAGTTTTCCCCTCACATGGCTTTTGGTGGTTTCTTCTTTGGGAAGATCTTAAAAGAGAGTGGAGTTACACTGCGGTGAAAAATGCACACCAGCTCCAAATGTTTCTGGTCAAGCTTGGCCAGGTCTCATCAAACCACATGAAAGAGCTGTAGACAAGAGGACGGAGTCAGAATGCTAAAGAGACACCTGACTAAGCAATTACAAAACCCAGTGCAGCCCTCCTCTTGCTTTTACTACCCTTTCATTCAACTGTTCCCACCATTTCTGTCTTTCATCCCACTTTATTTCCTCCCTTCAGTCAGCTGAGGCATCTCCTGTGCTGCCCACATCAGAGTGAGTAAATACAGCAAACCTGTACAAGCAGAAATCCACCATTTGGCTCAAATACCTGCTCCATATTCTGCAGCACTTCCCATTATGTATGTGTGTGTGGGCCTGAAGGTCTGATGTGTAAAGAAAATAAAACCCGATAAAGGCAGGCTGGCTGCTCAGCAACACACACACACACACACACAGATGGGAGATGAAGGGAGAGATGAAGGAAGAGAGGGTGTAAGAGAGAAAAGGAAAGAGGAAAAGCAGAATACATGGATAGCCGCAGGTGTGTGGAAGCCTCGGGATAATAAAAGCAGTGAAAAACAACGGTCTGCTTAATGTGCACTGAATACCCAAACACAAAAAGACAGGATAGAAGGGCAAAAGATAAGAAACAAAAGACTGAGACAGAGAGTCAAAGAGAAAATGGAGGGAGAGGGGAAGAGAAGGGGGCAGAATCAGGTTGCACTGGGAGGAAGCCCCCTCTGTTTGGAAATTGGGGAGCGTTCCGGAACACTGGCGGAGCTGTGTGTGTGAGAACACACTCCAGTGTCAACGTTCCGCTGTCCGCTCACACTCCTGTCACCTGGGGACAGGGAGTTTCCTGATCCCCTCAGGGAGGAAAGAATGGGGGGGGGGGTGCCGACGTGTCCCGGGACGCTGTGAAGAAAGGGGACAGCGGTTGTCTGACAGCCTGCATCCAGGGGAAAGGGAGCGTGATGGCAGGGCTGTCAGAAGACTGGTATTGCGGCACATTGTGACACACTGTGATTGCTTTGCAATATATTCAAAACACACAGAGGAATCAAAACGATGGGATGGTTAAAGATCAGTCTCGGCTTAAAATAGTAATAGTACTCTTATCCTCAAAGTTTTAAGCAAGTTTATTGAGTTTTTATAGTCACTGTTTGATCAGCTCCTCTTACCATACAGGAGCACTGTATAGTCCTATAATTACAGGATGGAGTCCATCTGTTTCTCTGCATATTTACAACCTGTTTTTAATGGTCAAGACTTCACAGGACACCACAGAGCAGGGTGATGGGTAATTTTAGGTCACATTCTTATGTTAAAGAGACGTTACAGTCGCTAGCTAATGGGTCCTTTAGTCAAAACTTACACCCAATCACTCCTTTTTACAGTTTAGTGGGGCTTCACACCATTGTTCATTCGATCTAGACCAAGACAACCTCTGTATGTTGGCCCAAAGACCGACCCTTACTTAAATGACAGATTGTTCACTAACAATCTACAAGCTTATATATAAAAGCTTTTAAAACGTCAAACTCATTCGTCCATCACATGAGTGTAACTTAAGTTATGTACATTATTGTAATAAACAATAACTTATTGAGGCATCTGAATGCTCTGCTCTAACTGGAAATGCTGATGTTCCACTACTTTTGATACGCAATTTGCTGGCCGTTTTCTTTTACGTGGGTTTCCTAACGATCATTGTTCAGAAAATCACTGAAGTATTCTGCCAGCCCTGATAGCAGGGCTTCAGGAACAATGAGACTTCAGTCGTGTGTGAAAGAAGCAAGACAAAAGGAACATGCCCCCTCCCCTCTCAGACACCCGAATAACAGCACAGCGCCAACAGTGCGTCACCGGATCCAGCAGGAATGCCTCGGCCCTCAGCTCGGCCCTAAACAGACGTGAAGAACTCGGACAACACACAGTCTGGGCATCGATCACACAAGTGACCTCACAGCACCTCACCCAAGTCCAGAGCAACACAATGCTGATTAATTAACATCTGGAGGCACGGGCCGCATCTCAGTCATGGGTTCAGGACACTATTGGGCTGGACGTGGTAATACATGGAGTAAACAGGTTCTGTAGGTACAAGGAGGTCAGCACACTGACAAATAAATCAAGATTGGATGCAGCGTCATCAAGCAAAGAGAAAATGAGTTCCAAACACCTGCAACTGCAGAGAAGAGGAAGGTGAATGCTGAATGAGTAGATAGATGGTAAATAATAAATAATTATAAATTATAAAATAATAAAACGTACCTCGTTTGTTTGTTGTTTGTTTATCTGTAATATGAATACACTAATTCAGAATTTATTTAAATGGGATGTTTTTGAATTGTTTCTTAGTGGTGTTCAGCTACAGGACTCTCAGCTCACATTAAAAACCATTGATAAATGGTAGAGCGATCATCACATGAAATACTCTATTATTTAAGATAACACTGATGTTTTACTGGGAAATTACCAGGTACTGTGAACAGAGGGGATTACTTCTGAAGCCAGTTACCAATCAAACGTGGTTGCATGTGAAAGTTTTACAGTGCCAGCAACCATAGTCCCTTCAGTGGGCTCTTCACGCAGACGACCTCCTCACAGGACCACACTGGAACTGGTTTTGAACTGGTTTCTTGATACAACTCTGCATTACATTTGCTGCAGTACATCCAATAATCTTCACAGAGACCAATAAGCTACTGCATATGTACTGAATTGTGACCCATGTATACACGTAACCTTACATTCCTAAGAGAGAATAAGTATGGATTAGAGATAGACAGACAAATGGACAGAGAAATTAGAGGGTGAGGGGGGGGAGGGGACTCGAAAAGTAGGAAACAAGAGAGACTGAATTAGTGAAAGAGGAGAGAGAGAAGATGTGAAAGAATTACAGAGAGCGGAGAGAGTGAATTAAGAGAATACATTACATAGAGAGAAGAACAGAAGAAAACTGGAAGACCAAGGGAAGAGAGAGAAACAGTGCGTTTGAAAGAGAAAGACAAAATTAATCAAAGACAAAGGAGAGACTGGGTCGGAGAAAGAAGAGAGTGTGTGAGAGTACGTTGGAGAGCAAGGGAGAAAGCTCAGGCCAGTGAGAGAGAGCACACGAGAGTGGGAGCGAGAAAGAGAGATGAAGTGTATTAATGTCATCCACCATGCTCCAATAAAAGGGCCTGAATGAGCAGAGTGGTAATCATAAAAACTCCATCTATTTGGAATCAGCCCATTAAGCCCGACAGAGGGAGAGAACGCTTTCGCAGAGACAAATAGACAGAATACTCCGCTAAGTTGGCAAAGCACCATAAACACATCCATACAGTCCATCACCAGCACTCCACTCTTCATTATAGCCAAACAGTCTCCATAGCCTTCCCTCCTCCAAGCAGCCTCTCAGTGGATAAGCGTATACATATAAATATGAGCAAATGACAAAATACAACAAAAGAAAAATGGGGTGAAATGAGCGATTCATGCAGCGCATGTTGGTTTTAGCATGAAGAAAAATCACTGACTGACTGCAGCAGCTCTGCTCTGAAAACAGCAGCTGTTGAAGTCAATGTTCTTATAAAAAAATGCTATTTCGAATGAATTCTCCAAAAGTCGTATATTAAATTATATTTATTATTATGATTTTATCTTCATGTGATGTGAATTTGTGCAAGTCTCTTACAGTTGGTCTACTGGTCAGTTCCTCACTGTGATGTCCACCCTCTCCTGGAGTTCCCAGCGCGGAATCACTGCTGCTTCTCACCATCAGAGGGGTGCCTGAAACACACACACAACAACTTCACTAATCAAACATCTATTTTTGATGCCAATTCAGTGAGAAACATTTATATATACATCTTGATGACTTAATAAAAGATGGACAATGTGGTTCCATACCCTTTCAATCAATAGAAATGAAGCCAAAATCGTCCCTCGTGTTGGTAAATTTGCAACAAGAGTCTGAGCAGTAGAGGCCAGAGGCGAACCAGAGTTGCCTAATTATCTGGATAGACCCACCCCCCAACAATTAGACAGCAGGAGTCTGAGACCACCCTCATAGAGCATAACATCTCTGGGTCCATTCCAGCAAAAGCTGTCAATCGCTTCATTCCGAAGTGTAACTCTGCCTTCTTATGACATATCACAGTAATGTTAAAATGGTTAAATAAATAAATAAATAAATAAATTCTGGAGGAAACAAAAAATTGTGCAATTATCAGCACATGGAAAAGTCACTGCTGGAGTTAGAGAGTGGAGATGGAAAGTTAGTATATAGGAGAAAAATGCTGTTTTCCCATTGAAATGTATGGGAATAGTCAGAGCTAATCACCAAACTGCAACCTGCCAGCAAAAGCACTAGACCTGTGGTGGCTTCACTTTTGACAGACGAGGCGCTGTGCATATATTTTACAGTCACTGGATATGAATCATAGTACTGGAATACACCTCAATCATTGAATTCAGGGATCTCGTTCAGGCTGCCATGCAGCCTACCTTTATGAACATTTGTAAAAGAACAGGTCATTCGAAAGAGCTATAATTGGATGTCACCCTTACAACATGTCAGTTTATGTAATTACTTCCAGCTCACATATTGCACAGCCAATTTTATGAACACAAGGTGTATGTATAGAATTTATACATCAAGAGAAATTCCTCATCAATCTCATACTTAAATATAGATATAATAAATAATTATTAATTATTATTTAAATAATTATTTCGCATAAGATACAAGTATTTCAAATCCTCTACTGTTAATCGTATTTCATTCACTCACTTCTCACTGTTATACATCTCTCTACATATTATCAGCTGATTTCCATCACAGGCTGTGGAGTGGAGAGCCTGTGTGTAGAGCCTGACCTAACACACAAAATACACTTCTCAGAGGAGAATGGACACATCAAGGGCTTTGAAAGAGGAAGCAGAGTGAGGGAGGGAGAGAAAGAATGAGAGAAAGAAATGAAGAGCAACAGTCAGGAAGGTTTAATGGTATTTTGTGTCCTATTTTTTTGAACAGCGAACATCACAGCTTTGATGGTGTCAGCTACTTTGACACTACTCTTCCTGAAGCACACCACATTTTTCCAAACTTATTGCCTTCGTTGACCCACAAAACCCCTCTAACCTCAAACATGAGTCACAGTACTTATCAAGTAAGACCTTGGAGAGTTCAACAACATCCCTTCCACTAAATATTCAATGAAAAGCACAAAAATAAACATATTGCTCCTTTTCAAGGTTAAAATTGTCTAAGTGTAAAAAAAAATATTTGGGATCACCACAACCTCTTATTTTATAAAATGGTAGAATATATATTTTGATGACCGTCTTGTTTCTACGTTCACTGTCCATTTTATACAGCAGCGCTCTATAATTCTATAATTATATTATAGTTCTATAATTACAGCCTCAGTGTTTAAACACTCCAGCAGCACTGCTGTGTCTGATCCACTCATACCAGTAAAACATACCAACATACCACAATGTCAGTGTCAATGCAGGTCAATGCAGTGAAGAGAATGACCCAACACCGTCATAATACCTGCTTTGTGGTGGTCCTCACCAATGAAGAACAGGGTGAAAACAGATAAACAGAGTGATAATAGGAGCTGGTTACATTGTTATGGTTGATCGGAATATACTGTATATCTGCAATCTAGAACAAAATAACACACACACACACACACACACACACACACACACACACACACACACACACACACACACACACGCGCGTACTTATTTCTTATGGTAATATGGCATGCAATCACATGTGCAGTGTGTTGTGCTGCACCACACTCACTTCCAACTAACTTTGTTGATCAGACAGACGCAAGTATCCCAGTTCCAGCAGGAGGTAAACTGTGCACTCAGTCAGACTGAATAGTTCTGGCTCCATCGGGACCCCCCTCAACCCCTCTCCCTCTGCAGGCCTGCATGCACTGACGGCTCTGTCTCTACTCTCTCAGGCCAGAAAGGACAGGCTCTGCTGGGCTTGAACGCTCCTGGGCTACCGTGTCTGCCAGCTTTCACTCCACAGGGGGTAACGGGACAATAAGGGGGGACACGGTTCTGTGCCCGGCCTGTTCAGACCCCTAGCTGCTCTATGGGACGGGCAGCGTGAGGCCACTCTATGTCCAAACAATTAGCCCTAACTAACAGGCCAGCAGAGGAGCATGGCCTTGGTGTAAAGCCACATATCTCTCAAACACCACTTCATCAAGGCCATAATGAGCCAGACACTGAGGACATTGGATTTAATGTATGAAAGCAACCAGAGCACCAGGACACAAACCCGTCTATAATGTACGTGCCCCGCACTTGAATAGGAGTATATTCGTATATCAAGCGCCCAGACATGGAATTGAAGGGGATGTGCAAGCAGTGTTGTTTTAGATAAATGTCATATGAAAGAAATGCTCAATCCTTTACTCATCCCGCTGAGCACTGATAGGAGGTAAAAGGGAGTGAGAGCAAACGAAAGAGAGAGAGAAACAGATGACACGTTCTTTCCATCACTCTGTAATCAAACGCTCCTCACAGACAGAGTGCACAGAGGAACAGTGGCTGCAGTCACATGAGCCTTTCAGCACACCTCGTCTCAGTCACACGCTGCCTGCATCTCACGCTCATCCAAACGCTGAAGAACAACAACTTCAGTAGGCGAGCTCATAACCCTGCTCATACGAGCCACAAAGAGTGGCATCATAATGAATTTAGCAAACCTATTTACAGTAACATCTATTAATATCATCACTGATGCTGCAACTGAAAGATAAGCTTGAAACAACTGTTATCAGCTTCAAGTGGAGATTAGATATACAGCTGGGAGAGAAAGTGAATGACCCCTTTGAATTTCAAATCTTCACCCAAGTTACAATGGGCACAATGCCTGCTATATACACATTTACTTGTAACTTCAGGCTTCTGCAGATGACACTGCACAACGGATGACTGGGCTATAAATACCTGCACTGGTACCGTATTCATAGATTAAGAAGAAGTGGTACAGGGCCGTGAAGGTCTAGTTCGATATTTGTGTAAAATGGGTCACAAGGAAGATGTTAATGATTGGTTAAAAAAATGCATTTGGGTGCAAAAAAGACCACAGTGTGAAGGAAACAGCCAAATTGGCAGGTGTATCAAAGTGTACTGTCAATGGATCCACAAACAGTGGCATCCTAGTCTACAGGAAATTCTCATCAGAACTGTGTCCGAAGCACTAAACTGTTGAACAGGCATCAGTACAGTTCCTGTACCAGGTGGTGATGCAGTCCGTCAGGATGCTCTCCACTGTGCAGGCGTAGAACATCCTCAGTGGTCCCATTGATGGAGACAGGAGAGTGCTCTCTCTCCTGCTTCCTAAAGCCCACTATCAGTTCCTTGGTCTTGCTGACGTTTAGAGAGAGGTTGTTTTCCTGCCACCAGTGTGTCAGGAGGCTGACCTCTCTGCATGTTGCCTCGTTGTCACTGGAGATCAGGCCTATGATTGTTGTGCTGTCAGCAAATTTAATGATGTTGGAGCTGTGTCTGGCTGTGCAGTTGTGGGTGTACAGGGAGTGAAGGATAGGCTCTAGTGTTGAGGGTCACTGAGGAGCATATGTTTATCCCCATCCTCACCACCTGAACCCCACACACCAGGTGTGTGTCAACCCATGGGTTTATGTACACAGCAACAGCTACAACCCCTGAAATTTGTCTGGGAAGCAACACTGGTCTGCACAAGATGATCAGATATTCCAGGTGCAGGGAGCATAAAGACTCGAAAAGTGTACATTCCTCCGATCACTCTAAACACTGTTGATCAGAAAACATACACATACTCCATATACATATACATACATATACATATACTTTACTCTTCCTAGAGAGTTCCTTTATTCTGTCCAGGTGGTACCATCACCTTATAGAACAGAGAGCCTTGCTTACTTCTTCTTTTGCCACAATTCTGATGAGAACTTCCTGCAGATTTTTGCCACTGTTGGTAGACCCGCATGAGTGTTTGCTTTGCAATAAACCTGCAAATTCAGCCATGTCTTTCACACTATGGCCTTTGGCACAGCCAAATGTGTCACTCCTTTTTGCCAATCACTAACATCGGCTTTCCGAACTATATTCCAAACACATTCACTACTCCGGGGTAGGCAACCTTGGTCCTGGAGGGTGACATTTTTGTGCTCCTCCTGCTCAATCACATATAACTGATACAACTGCCAGGTTTGATAGGTCTGTTACAGCAGTGAAATCGGAAAACTGTGCATGCCTGCTCATGTCCACACTGTACACCTTCCACAAACACACGTTGTGAAGATCAGACTTTGATAGATCCCACCTGACTCTAAAGTCACATTCAAATGATCTGCCGATCATAAATGTTTACATACATACAGTATTACATATGCAATACTGGATCATTTCTTTTTCAATGAATAAATGAGCAAGTGTAATATGTTGATCTCATTTCATTGATTTTGTTCTCATTCTACTTTCAGGACATGTAAGCACCAGAGGTTTATGCCAATGTATGCTGAATGCGACCAAATGCTCAGAGACGCTTGCACTTCTAGTACAGCAGTTGCGATAAGCATGATAAGCAGCTGTGAAAGTGATCTCCACCTCCACGCCTGGTCAGTTCCTCTACAATTACGTCACAGGGCCCCAATTTTGGGTCTCTGTCCAAAATACTCCCACAATCTAGTTTTGTATTAGCCAGAGCTTACTCTCTGACAAATCCACGTTTTCATTTGATGTGGCCATCTTTATTCAAATCAACTTATGTCCCTAATGGATGATGTTCATCATGACGACAAGCTGCCTCAGCCCTATTTTATTATATCTCCTTTAAGAGTAAGGAATTCCTTTAAATGAAGTCTCCAAACACTGCTACAGAGTCTGAAGCACATTCTGTGCCCTCACACTCTCATCCATCAGGTTCAACATGTCTCCATTCAGCACTTTGTGTACCCAACAGCCATCAGAGCCAGGCAGCTCTGACCCAAAGTACTGTTACAATCACTGCTCTGCGTCGACCCCTACCCCAGCATCCATCACTCTCAGTCATTAGTGAAGCACTACCAGTGATCACCTCTCAAGATGGACTTCAGATTTCAGCTTTGGGTGAGTTACTATTCACGACTTACTGCTCTGTATTTTTGGGCCTTTGTTCATTCAGATGCTGCTCCTCAGTTTCCAATTCATCAGGCAGCACAGAGCCATTAGAGGTAGGTTTATAATGGATGGAGTGTCAGTGGGCTGATGAGTGTGGATTCAGGCTGAGAGATTGAGAAGATGGAGAGAGACTGCAAGGACGCTGTGCTCTGTGGGCTAAAACTGCAGCCCTGGGGGTCTTTACTCATCACAGCGTCTCTCTGCTGCTCCATCCATCTCGCTCTTTAGCTCACCCTGGGCTCGCTCGCTTTTGCTCGCTCTCTCTCTTTACCCCATCTCTTTCTTTCTCTCTCATTCACTCAACCTCCCTGAAACATTCATTCTAAATCTGCCTCTCTCTCGTGCTCTCTTTTTCCATCATCTGTCTATTCCACATGCACGAGGTGATGGAAGACTCTATTGCTGGAGCATATAGAAAGTATTCTAAAAAACAACAGCCTTTAATATTTAATACTTCATAAATTCAACCCCAACTCAAAGACCATGGATTAACAGATTACTGGCCATGAAGACTATAAGGCAGTGATGTGTGATGATATCGGGATCATGATGGAATTGGCAAATAATTATATATAAAGGCATTATATAGATGAATAGAACTCACTGATATTTTAAAGTGATATTTGATTATCTATTGTGCCGTTTGGAAGAGCAAATGTTTATTATATAGCAGTCAGATCTGACTCTACATGATTGACTGAGGTTCTAGTGGTGCCAGTATTGCACTTGGATATTTGAAGCTCTTCAAGTATTACTCCACCAAATACACACATAACCTAGCAATATCAGTGCTTACAAGAAACAAGAACACCAGCACTAAACACTGTACAAGTAAAACACTGCTAAACGATTACACTAAAATCAAATGAAATCACATGTCATCCCAGACACTGTGATAGACTCAGCAATACTCATCAAAGGTTGCTAGGTAGGTAGGCAGGTTGAGTACTTGGTGGAGTTTGAGACAGGAATTTGATCAGCCAATCAGAGGCATCATGATCTGTTGCAACACTGAAGGTGATATGATAGGAGCAGAAACTGGATCCATGGTCCAGATCTGAAGACCCCCATTCTAGAACATGGGTGTCAAACGCAATCTACACTCTAAGCCAAACAATTTAATGTAGTATTAAAAAACATAGTGATAGTGGAAGATATATTATATCTATGCCACTATGCTGTGTTTAGTGCTGAAATAGAAGACATATCCCTAAAAAAACCTATTAAGGTATAATGTCAGTGTCCTGCTAAAGCCAACATCTCTACCAAACATCAGATATATATTGCTTAATAGATATAAATAGTAGAAAATACTGAAACTGAGATTTAGGCGGTGACCGAAATGGATCCCTATCCCCTCATTAGTACTGTGCTATATAGGGAGACTATTTAGTTCACTAAGTAGTACATAAACACAGATGAATTTGGAAAATTCCTTATCAGCAACACGAACCGGTCAAACAAACACGTGAGTGTGTGAGCCGCCATTAAGCTCCGCCCACACACACAAACTGGATTCTGATTTAAAGTTTGTACAGCTCTGTGCTGTTCATGGAATAATCCTTCATTATGTTGCTTACAAATATAAGCCTCCCATTAATGAACTAATGTTACATGATAAACTGATCTGAAGTTCACAGCGTCCAGTGGCCCGTAGCTGTCACTAGCTTAGTAGCAATGCATGCAAACGTTGTCAGCTCCATTCGTTCCACTGTGCTGCTTAGTAAAAAGACACAAAAGTTGTATTCTGGTCCGTACTCAACTCGTGTAGTGAGCGACAATGTTTACTATAAATTGCCAGTGACGTGGGAGATTATAGTGGCCTAAAAGTCACATTCAAATTCCACTTTTAGAATCATTTGAATAGCTGACATACTCACTAGTGTCCTAAAACAGGGATCCATTTTGGTCACAGCCTTAGTAAATTTGAGAACATTAACTGTAAACATTAGTGAATCACATTAAAAATATTTCAGAGAGTAGTAAAATGTAAACAACCAACTGTGCTTGCACACAGGGGAATTATTCCTATGCATTTAACCCATCTACACACACACATACACACTATTAAATACACATGCTAGAGGGCAGTAAGCAATTTGTCTATTCTGTAAAATGTTTTAGGCATGCAGGAACTGTATTGACCTAAACAGTACAGGAACATATATCAGATGTTGGCATGAACAACTCCCATATTGGTGAATCCCTTCCAAGATGAATGGATTAAGCAAAGACAGAAGGTTGACAGACTGTGGGATCATAACTCATAAAACATTTAGATGATCCTGGGACCAATATGGGGTGGAACGCAGGTCTCTGGGGTGTTCAACCATATACAAAATGTATACACTCCGAAATATTTGTAGGGTCAAATATTGATCATTACTCAAAGAGCACCCTTGATGCACTTAAACCTGGGGACTATTGATTAGAACAGATGAGAAAATCAATGGTGTTTTCAATCAGCTCAAAATGAGTTTTAGGGAAAAAGTGCAGAGACCACGAGAACATAAAACAGGAAGAGGAAAAGAATGAGAGCGAGATAAGATAGAGACATGGAAAATGATCAATGTAACGTTTTGTGATGACTTTCTAACCTCACAAATAAGAATAGAAAAGGCCTTGGACCTACTGTTCCAGACAGCAGAAGAATCAAATAGCAAAATAAAAAAAGAAACTACAGAAGAATTAGTTCTCTAACATCTACTAATCATCTCAGCACTTGATGAGGCACACTGTAGTTCACAGAGATCCACATGGTCGTCCAGTCCTGCAGTACACTCAGACTCGCTCTGCTAGGTCAACACAGTCCGATCCTATTTCCTGTCTAAGTGAATCTGTGCTTTATCACTCAGACAGAGAGACCTATACAGTACAGGAGGTGAAGGTTATGCCCCGCCGGTTTTCATAAATATGTCAGGCGTGATGAAAGTGGCTAGATTTGGTTGTGTAGGAGATAACCCATCTGTGAGGCTTCCTCACACGCGCAGGCCTGACACTGAGCATGACCACGGGGCTTCAGGTAAGGCTAGCCAGACACACTCTAACAAACAGGACTTGCTGAGCTAAAAACACACACTTCCTCTACCCTCGCCTTCAAATGTAGCCCTCAATCATTTGCCCTCTGCTTTCTTCTCTGCACTTCTCTCTCACTCTTTGAATATCTAATCTCCATGCTTCTCTCTCTACAGGAAAGTATCACTCCTGTACACACAGAGTTCTCTCAGCTTCTCAATGTAACCTTTCTACCAAATAAAGGTTCATATTCTACACTTTGATTGTGGATCTAGATGTTTATAGCAGGGCTGTATGATATGGGAAAAAAAACAGACATTGCAATATTATGTTGTAGTCTTAAAAAATGCAGGAATTTTCACAATATTCCATGATCCAACATGTCATAGAAATTATATTAGACAAATGTAATCTGCCTTTCGGTTAAATTTGTAATGAAAAATGTGCAAGTGCAAATTTTCCTTTTGTATACGGCAATTTGTAGGATGAACTTTTAGGTTTAATTTGCCATACATAACACAGCATGTGCTGCAATGAGACTATTGTGTATGCACACACTACATTACACACACTCCAATGAATATTCTAAAATGACACATTGAGCCACACTAGTTTTTAGTTGAGTTGACATCACCTTTATCCTAATGCTATCCCAAGACTTTTTTTGGGATACACTCATAAGCAGATATTATTTTTGTGTTGTGATTCACTGTTGAAAGAATGCACAACCAGTTACCAGATAGATGCTCTTTAAACATATCATTTTTGTTAAGACTCAAAATGTCATTACATGTTTTTGTTTTTCTTTTATTTATATATTTGCCTCAATCGAACAGATGCTGCCATTTATTAAACAATAAAACGCTGAAAGTTCTGTTTTGTTTCATTGCACATTCACATATTGTGGACATCAGCACTGCAAAGGAGGCCAATATTGGTAAAACATATATGGAATGCAGTCTTACACTCTCACTCTCTCTCACTCTCTGGCTCTCTTTCGGCTGACAGCGTGACCGATGTATCGAGGGACTCTGGCACTGCTGTGCGAGCTGTTTTGGGTTACAGAGGGATCACAGCAGAGATGTTTACATGGGCCAGTGGTGGTGAAGCTCTGGTATACTCCAGGGTCATGATAGAGAGCAGAGACCTCAGTGTGTCAGTGGAGAAAGGTTGAGAGTGTCAGAGGTAATTTACTGCCTCGGTGCTACAGCGGCCCCGGAGGGACACATTACCTCCTGGTCTAAACCAACATGGAGACACTGAGGTTAAAGACTTCATCAGCGAGAGGCACCTGGAAGAGCTCAGAGGATCAATGCATAGACTCAAACCATGCAAACATGAGCAACCTTCCTCCACCACACAGACAGAGAAGCTGATAAGCTGGTCTGTGAGCAGCTACAGCTGTAATGAGCAATGTCTACATTGACCTCTTAAACTTAGGCTCTCAACCTCAACGTCCTGAAATTCATACAATCATACAAATTTCAACACTCCAGCAGTTTCCAGAGAGAAGTTATTTTTCTACATCAGCCATTTTCCAGATCGGATGTCCTTTTATGCTGTTTCTCTTATGAAAGCTTTAAGTGCACTGCTGTATCCCTGCCTGATTGGGATCAAACGCTCGAGTGCAGAGAGAGCCACATACTGATTGAAGCCATTTTAACTAAGCGTAGGCTCTGGACTGACACGGTGTGCACCGGGGTGTGCCATCAACACAATCCTTAAAGGTGAACCTGCCATGTTAGTAATGAGCAAGGCCCCTGGCTGTAGTGGGACCTGCTGATAACACCTCTCTCCCCGGAGCAGGAAAACAGTAGTTCAAGGATCAATAAGCTGCAGTGATCCCACACAGAGAGGGAGGAAAGGAGTCACAACTGCTGTACGCATGCTGCACATTCATGTACAGTTGCTAGTAGTTACTGATTTAAAGTATTCAAAAACAAAGGGCTTGCTCAAACACACACTCACAGTTAGACGTTCCAGAAAAAATGGCATGCATCATTACGAATACAAGCATCTCCTAAAAACATTAACACAATGTTTACAGCCTTGTGTGAGTATCGATGTGTGCTATAATCTACCCTGTGCTCTAGTAAAGCCTGAACCTCATTAAAAATATAGCTACTGGAGCTCCTTCTGTAGAGCTGGATGGGCAAACAGTATGGAAAAAGCTGTTTGTGAAAGAAACAGGATATGGTGTCCAATATAAACATATGTGAATATAACAAGCTATGTGAATAATAAGCTGAAGCCAACAGAGCAGCTACAAGAGAAGGTTCGATGCATTGAGAAAGTTGTTTTATGCATAATTTTTCTTGTCAAAATTCTTAAAATAAGTTTTCGTTTTGGAGCAGCTGGGTGTTGTTCTCCTCTTTTCATAAGACTCGGCTTCATATTGGAATTTTCCATTCCACCTTAAATAGAGCAGCAGTTACGTAAATGTACTGCTGCTGACCTTTAAGGTGGAACAGGAACTATAGTCAGGTGACTAATGCTAAGAGAGGCTGAACATGGAGACAGTTGCAGTTTACCACAACAGTTTAGTATATGCATTTAAAGTTATGGCAGTGAAGTTACAGTAAAGTTGTCACTAGATATACATGCTCTACTTCATGGCCAAAAGCCACGCCATTGTTCTAGCCTGTATGTAAGACCACATTTAGCTCTTTACTCTCGTAACTACACTACTTTACACTACTTTGAAACATCAGTTTCAAAGGCCCTGCAATTTAACCCGGCGGAACTCCACAACATATTGTAATTCACAGTAGTTTCTGCATTAGAATTAGCATTAGCAGATTAATTAGCCTAGGGTTCAAGGGGAAGTAGATACTATGGTTTACTTCACTTTACTCCTGTTTTCTCACTCTCAGGTTTTCTGAGATGTCTCAGTAGGCCTGCTGACCAGAAACAATCATCAAACATTGAACCATGCTAGCTTGCAGAGACCACATCTATCTCTTTGTATAAGTATGTGTGTAGCAGGTGTGCTCCTCTGAAAGAAACGTAAACATAAACCAAAATTGTCCTCCACCTTTTACCCATCCAAGCAATGAAACACACACTCCAGGGGGCAGTGATCCCTTGCTCAAGGGCACTTCAGTCATGCTCAGGGAATCAAACCAGCAACCTTTCAGTCACAAGGCTGGTTCCCTAACCACCATACTTCTGATACATGATACCACACAGCTCATAATGATTAAATACAATGATTAATAAAGTTAAATGCTGCTCAGTAGATGAGTTGCATAAACGGAGTGAGAAAAATAACACATGTGCTGACTAATACAATTGTATCAAATGCAATTATGTGTGAAGAGCCTGAGATTTTTGCATTTCTTAGCCCTGATTTATCAAAGCTCATTTCACAAAGATTCACAGGATAGTAAACAAAGAGCTGATTGTTCTGTGGTGTCTGATGGGTCACTCTACATGTTCACCATTGATGTGTGTGCCAGAGTGAACCAACAGACGCCAGACCAGACCGCTGCTCTACCTTAAATCGTGCTTATAAAAGCCATCATCCATACTGCAACAGCACATAAGATAGCCTGGACAATGCACCAAAAGATATGAATTTCATTCTTTCACATCAAATTAACATTCAACTCAACTTCACGCTAATGTGCACTGACCAAGAATATGAGCAGTGCTTACAGGATGTGCATCAGGATACCGCACACTCTGCTGTAATCTGCTTCCTCACCTGGCAAAACCAAGTTCTTCTCTTTTCTTTGAATCTTTGAGTATAACTCCAGCTCTAACCTGCCCTCCTCTCTGCCGGAGTGAGGAATCCCTTCAAAAAGCTGAAATTGATTTTTCCTCTCTGTAGCTTTCTGCTTTGTGAACTAATTAAAGTAATAAAACAAACCAGTAAAGCATAAAATAGCATTAGAGAGCTGGTTTCATTGCAGGGATTTCACAGGTCATCATAGAGCTAAATGAAGAGGGAGGACGTGGGGCCGTGCTGGGACTGCAAAGGACACATATTCACTTCCTGTGGTCATGGATGGCTGGACACTGAGCAGTCACTCAGACCACAGTGATAATCCACTTAGTGAGGAAGTATCAGTGTGCTACTATAGTGTAAAGAGGCTGTAAGTGAATAGCTGCAGATACTACCACTGTGTGTGTGTGTGTGTGTGTGTGTGTGTGTGTGTGTGTGTGTGTGTGTGTGTGTGTGTGTGTGTGTGTGTGTGTATGTATGTGTGTGTGTGTGTGTGTGTGTGTGTGTGTGTGTGTGTGTGTGTGTGTATATGTGTGTGGCAATTCATCAGTGTTTAAAGCAATAAAACATTAGCTGATAAAATCCATGTGGAAGGCCAAGCCAAACTGTGGTGTATACACATTGGTATGTCAAGAGCCATGGGATAGCAGTTTGTAATGAATTATTAAATGCATAAATGAATTAATGGATTATAGAAGTTTGAGTGAGGCATGCAAGTGGGTGACAGATGGATAGGACATTTCTTTTCCAAAAGAAATGTGAATATTTAACATTCCTTGATCCACAGTATGCATGTGTGTACCAGGAAAATGTTATTGGTTGCATTACCACCAACAGCGGACAGCGCAGTAGTTGCCCATGGGTACGCGACCAACAGCATCTGGACAGAATGGTCTGTCTGAACAGACAAGCAACAGAAATCACATCCACATTCCACACAGAAGGCCCAACACAGAATGTTACATGCCACGGAAATGGAAATCCCATGTCTGGCATCAATTTCATACCTCATTCTAACTACAATTATTTATATTGCTTTGCCGTGGACATGCCGGCCATTATTTAACCTTATTCACTCACTCGTAAGATCACAACATCTCACAACTTATATAGCTCTGGCCATTCCCAAGCTGGCTTTATAATACATTTACATACTGTTAACCCATGATTTTTGTCTGTCAGTGTAATTTTAGACTCTCTAGAATCCAGTAAAGAGCAAATATCTGAAGGTAATAAATTATGAATCCAAGCTTGTTGTTACCAGGATGATTTTAGAAAATCACCTTAGAAGTGAAATAGGCTATTTCTTTTTTTTTTCTTTTTTTTTTGCTTTAAAGTCACTTTAAAATATAAAACCTACTGGATTGATATAAGTATTAGTTGATATTCAATATTTGAGTACTGGAAAAATTAAGTGGTTCTATGCCGTCTCTAGATTTGAACAAAAAATAAAAATATTAATCAAACCCTGAAACACTTTATCTAACATGAAAAGAATGTCTTCATACAGAGAACACCTTCCATACAGAGGCACTACTGTTCATTTACAGTTACGGACTCCAATCCATTCACGAGGATCCATTATAAGACCACTGCTGACCGGACATAATTTTAGTGGTGGATCATTCTGAACACAGCAGTGACACTGACGTGAAAGTGGCATACTGTTGAGTATTGTGCTGGTATGAGAGCTGGTATCAGGAGAAATATTACAGGGTTTTGTAATCACAACAATGTCACTGCTGGATTGAGAACAGACCGCCAACCACAAATATCAAACCAACAGTCCTGTGATCAGAAACAGACCACTGATGAAGGGTGAGAGAATGACCAATACAAACTGAGTGGGGACAGTGTGATATAGATATTGTATACTTGCAGAGGGACCAACACTAACACTTCACAATCACTCATTATCTAGCCAGTGGTCATCCCTTTCCAGTTAAGGGAAGAAAGGGACTGATACATTGTGCAGCATTAAAAAGGCTACAGTCAGTAACTGTGAACCTACGAAGTGCATCTATATGTTGTAACATGTATAAGTTTCTGATAAAATGGTCAATGAATGCAAGTACAATGAAACCTAGCTTACTAAACTGTGTGTGTGTGTGTGTGTGTGTGTTACCAGATATGTGGAGAAGATTCAATTAAATCAACTGGACCTCTATATAATTGATTTTAGTGTAAGTGAGTCTTTAGAATTTCAGTAAGAGTTACAAGCTGTACTGGTCCCACTTCTATTTCACTAGACGTGCGTGTGTGTATCAGTGTATCTGACTCTATATAGAGTGTCTATGTAAAATCTCAGCTCTCCACAGATGGTTCCATCCCAGATGGTTGTCAAACTCTGCAGACGTGACAAACTGCATATTTATGGCCGTGGCAAATGGAAGAGGAAAAGATTACCCCGTTCAGCAGACACCTCCGCCTTGATGTAGAAATGGGGAAACTGGAGCAGGGTGCAGGAATGTCAGGATTGAGGAGAAAAAAACACTTTCCAACACATTAAACATTACAACCCCCTGTCTACCATTACAATGAAACGTAAAACACAGAGAGCGATTTTACAAGGCAACATGAAGAGTAAGACAAACACACACACACACACACACACACAAACACACACACACACACACACACACACACACACACACACACACACACACACACACACACTCTTCTTGATCACCTTCACGCAGTTTGAATTTCACTGCACAGCATGTTCTACCTCCCAAAGATTATATGACATCAGAGGGATGCCAGCACATGTTTTCTGTATTTTCAATGACATCACACAGCATTGAAGAAAAACGAGACACATGTTCAAAGATCAAAAGATGAGATGCCCTCAAGACCGATAAACCTGATCTGGAAGGTAGCTTAACCCAGCCAGACAGCCCATGAAGTGGCAGGCACTCCCCCATCAGGTATTTCTTTCTCTGTCTGAGGTTAGATAGGGTCTGACCCATACGAAAGCAACAAAATATATATATATATATATATATATATATATATATAATTATTTATATATATATTTATTATATTTAAAATTACATCAGAAACAATAAGCACTATGATCATTTACTCTTAGTACTATTCAGTGCATTAATCTGTATCACGCAATCCAATTAAGCAGGCTCAGAATTCCAGGATTCCAGCCAAGATTTCAGCTTACATTCTCCTGACTACAGAAACGCAGGAAACCTAACACTGTAAAACCACTAGGCTTTAAATCCCTTCTTAAAGAGGAAAAACTGTTGGTCAGTGTTCTCTTGGCAGAGGTGATTGGAAAAACTTGTAATGCAATGAATCGTGATATCTATTAGTGCAGTGCTTTTCATTCTGTGAGCCGCACTGACTCAGTGTGCCACAGTGGTATTGCAAAGTAAGAGTCTTTAAAAAAATAGATAGATAGATAGATAGATAGATAGATAGATAGATAGATAGATAGATAGATAGATAGATAGATAGATAGATAGATAGATAGATAGATATTAGGGCTGTCAATAGAAAACTAATGGAAAGCACCATTCAGAACCTCTAACCACTGTAATATGCCTATTATTATTATTATTATTATTATTAATTTATTAATTTATTTATTTATTTTTATTTTTATTATTTTATTATTTTATTATTATTATTTTGTTAATACTTAAAAAAATCTGTTTATACTTTCCCTCACTGTGTTCAAGCACTGTCTCCTTAAATATGTACTACGGCATGTGTAGTCATGTGACTCCACCCTTTCCAGTCCGCAACATGACATGGAAGCAACATGGAGGAAAACTCAAACACAGATTCGACAGAGCAACTCGAGCAACTTGTAGAAAACAAAAATGCCTTGTCCGTCATGTAGAACACATTTCAGATTTGTGGAAGATGACATTCATTAATCGTAATCGAGGTAAAACCTTGCAATAAATCATGATACTAATTGATTGGCCAGCACTAGTAGATATTTCAACAAACTTAGTTTGAGATGTAATATACATTATTCAAATAATAGCAACCAGCAAAAAAACCCATGAATATTCGGTGTATATTTCATATGCTTTTGTTCACAAACATCGTCCTAAAATCTCAATTATAAATTGTGGTACAACAGAGAACAATCTACAGTCATAATTTTTGAAAATTCTCATGCTTTCCATTTCAACAAGTACACACCATTTTTATATTAGATGAATTTCAAGCCTTTTCTCACTTTAATGTTGATAGTGTTTGAATAGTAATTGTCTCAAACTCCAAATGAAATATTCTGGATGCCTGGTTTTGATTAGTTATAAGCTTTACTGATCAAAAAGCAAAACAATAATAATGCTTTTTGACTTTGTGTAATGAATATAATATGGGAGAGCTTATCTCTTTGAATAAAATTATGAACACGAGAGGACTTTCATGATATTCTAATTGCCTGAGATGCACTAGTAGATCATATTGTCAGCCCTATTTCAAACCATTAGTCATCATCTGATACAAGATGTTAATTGCTTTATAATGACAGTGTTTGTATGTAAAACCTTCTTCTACTCCGCGTCTCCATGAGATCCCATATGCCTCAGCAGGACTACATTCACCCCAACATCACAGTGTAACTAATCAAATAATCACATGGAGGTGTGTGTGTGTGTGTGTGTGTAAAAGAAAGAAAGAAAGAAAGAAAGAAAGAAAGAAAGAAAGAAAGAAAGAAAGAAAGAAAGATAGAGTGAGAGCATTTACAGCTTAACACAGCACACTGTTTCTTCCATTACCAGTCTCATTATCATCAAACTCTAAAGCAATGGGAATCTGTCATTATACTCCTCATTAACTTCTAAACAAAGAACCAGTCAAAGATGTCTGCTCACCATCCCTACTTATAAATGAGACTCATGCAGAGGGCTGCACTGCCAACAGAATTTCTAATCTCAACAATTTAGCTTGTGGGTCCTGTGGGGAAGCTGCACAGATGCATCTAAGAACTCTATCTAGCCATGACAATTCAATCTATGCAAACAGTCAGAGCTTTTACTCTTCATATATGACTTACAAGTGCATCAGATCACACCATTAGTGAGTTTTTAAATGTGTTTAACGTGTGTAACATACTGGATTTGAGGACAGAGGAGTTGACTTCAATCTCTCCTCCTCTGATTGGCTGGAAGCAGGCCAATTCGGAGTCATAGGGCTCAGGGCTGGGGCGTCCTGTTCCGCCACCACTGCTGTTGGCATGAGAGTTGCTGGCACCAGCGCTGCTGCTGCTGCCCCCGGGACTCGCTGCCCCCCTCTGCTGGGCCTCCTGCTCCTCGTACACTGCGATCAGCTAGCAAACACAAGAAAGGGGGAAATGGATGTTAACATTCATAACTTCTCTTTTTAAAAAACAACTTGCTTTGGCATCTATGGTCTGGTAACAAACATTAGGCCTCAATAAAGACTGCAAAACGCCATCTACCAAAAGCCGTTTTAGGATGTACCTTATGGATCAGCACGCTATAGAGGACATCTAAGGAGCCCAGCATGGCTAGTGTAAGTTCAGGTCTCAGTCTGCAATGGGGTCCATTAGACGCTCTCTGTGTGTGTGAGGGAAGCTGCGCCAGAGCCCAGCGTTATATACAGGAATCCCAACCCATTCACAGAGGGACTGACTCTGCATTTAAACCAGCAGCTACGTTACAGTTCTAGGGGCCTCTGCACACATAAGCCATGTGCACGCGTGTGTCTATGTACAGGGTGGATGTATACACAGTAAAGCAGAGAAACAGGACTTTGCTAGCAAAGCCAGAGGATTCCTGCCCAAGAGGACAAGAATGAAAGCGAGGACAATATGTAAACATCGAAATAAACAATACACGGACTAGGAGGTGGGTGTTACAGGGGAAAGACTACAACAATGCAGAAGCTTATGGAGAACAAAGCCTTGTAGTGAGTAAAAGAGAGGGACAGAAGAGAATGCAGACTGAGAACTTAATGACAAGTCATTGGCAAAGCAACCATTCCTTCATTATCTTTCTCTCTGTTGTGTCCTTATTTAATTCTCTCCGGTTCCATCAGCAACGATAACATTATATTCTCTCCCGACCCCATAATCCCTCTCTCTCATCCTCCTCTATCCTCTCTCCAGCCATCCACTCATCAAATACGTCTATTTATGCACCTGTCCATCCAGCTCTCATATTTCATTCATTTTCCTCCCAGGGCAATTCATGTTATTTCTGATTGTTCCCACATCTTCCGCACCAGAAGGCTCGGTCTGAGTTTGGATATGATCAGTGTGAAAAGGCTGCGATTTATTCAGAAAGGATGACGAGGAGTGCTTCCTCCAAGCCAGGACAAGAGAGAGAGAGAGAGAGAGAGAGAGAGTGCTCCACAATATGAATGTCATCAATCTCCACACACATGCAGAAGAGAAAGGGACTAGACATGAATGAAGAGGTCCAGGAATGATACAGTCAAAAGACTTTTATTTATAACATATTCTATAACCTATTTTCTTTCCCATTTTCCTGTTTCCCCCCTATTAAAGAGTAAATAATGATTATGACTGTGTAAATGAACAAGAGCTAGGTGATGAATCGATATTAATATCGATATCGTGATACACACAGAGAAATTTTAAATATATTTTTTTTAAGGAGGCCCTCCGTACAACCCCATTTCCAATCAGTTATACTGGGCCAAATGCATCATGAATTTCCTTCAGCACTGCTCATCCACTGGCTACCAGATCCATGACCCTTGGCCAGTTTGTACTGTGCATGTGCGGGCATGCTCACCACAAATTGGGCAGGGAGCGAGAATTAGAGAGTGACACACACACTAAGCATCATAACAACACAGGCCACAACTTTAATTTGTCCACTTGGTACCATTGTTTCCTCCAAGGAGGACAAGCACTGAAAATTCACCCTCCTTCTGTCAATATATTCAATGATTGAATGTCTTCTTGTCCTTTTTCATTGCAGAAATGTAAAAATAACAGCTATTACATTAATTTAATGCAACATTTAAAACCCTACAGTTTTGGGGTTTTTTGCAAATCGCACCAACCCTGCTAAAATGTTTTTTTGTTTTCATATCAGCAATAAAACTCTCCAACTTGGTGGAATTCTCTTTTAAAGAGTATATCCATCCCCAGTACCAGTGGGTACCCATCTACTCAGAACGTTTTAACTATGAACATAAGGGGGCCAATAAAAAGCATGTGAAGGAGGAGCTTAATGAGTAAGCGAAAAAGAAATAAGCCAGTCAGAGGCTTCGCTGTTTGGTATGTCACTGCAACAACCAATAAGAGCATTTAGATGTGGAAAGGCTGGTGCCCACCTTTACGTAATCTCAACTGAGACAGAGTAACTCTGACCTCTATGTGGTATTCATAACCAAGTTTGGTTGCGCAAAAGTGTATGTTATTGGAATTAAATGTACTTTGTGAGAAAAACCACTTGTTTAACCCAAAAGCCACGAGGAGTATGAGTGTGAAAATGTTTGTAGATACAAAAAGACTTATATATACTTGCATATAAGTGGTTAAACCAACAGGACTGGACAGTACAGCATAGCGTTCTACACTTTACAAAATTGCACTTTACAAAATTGAGGAATATTAGTCTTTGCAGGGACTTTCCAGATTGTAATTAGAAGAGAGAGTCCAACCTGAGAAGATCAAGGTTGGTGTGGAGCACAGCAGTACATGCCTGCAGCAGAGGCCAACTCAATAGAGCAAGTCAGTTTAGTCAAGGCTATTTTATCACTGTGCTACCCCGTCACATGATTTGCCTCACACACATAGAACAAATCTCTGCTAATGTATTTTACCCTAATGAACCCTATCCATCTGCTCAATTACCCAACCATCAGGCCATTGGGCCTGGACTGGTTTGACTTACCACTCCATGTTGCACACATGCACACAAACACTCACACACCCACACACCCTTGCAAGCCAGTTGCATCAGAGGGATCCAATACTGAAGCACTTGGACACGGAAATTGGATCAATAGTCCGTTATCAAGAGGAGCTGCTAGTCAGGGTAAGTGACTGCATCTTACTCTGTCCTCACTTCCACCTGGGCTTCAGAGAAGGAGCGGAGAGTTCTACCGTCGCCTGAACATGTGTTTAGGTTTTCATCCCCGAACTGTCGCCTTTCGGATTTCCATAAGTGGCCCGAGCCCCCAAGACAGAAGAGCCCATCGATATCCAATTCAGATGGAGCTAGAGCGGCCCTGTCCTCCTGGAGCTCTTAATGACTGTTATTTCAGCAGGCTGCAGAGGTGTTAATTAGCCCTTATGACAGACTGAAAACTGAAGAAAGCCTCAAAATGGAGGGACTGTGTCAAGTAGACTGCCACACAGACACACACACACACACACACACACACACACAGATAGACATACAGGTGGGTAGATGCTTAAATTATATCTGACAACAGAATCAGAACCTGTCAAGCACAATAACACAACCGCTTGCAGTACATGTGTAAGACAACTGGCACAAAGAAAGAAACACAAAGGAGTATGTTCTCTTCCACCTAAGGCTGCTCCTATTACTGAATCCCACTCTTTAGTTCCCTGCTAAGGTGGGTTTATGAGGCTTTGACGAGTTAAGAGTTCTGGGGGATTCTGCTGCAGTAGGTTTTCATTGCCTACATTGTTCAATCACTGACATGACAAAATGAACACAAATACATATGGAAAGCTGGGTACACTGAGGACACATGGACTTGATCCAGGGACGCAAATACACCTGCACCTGCCAGGGTGGTCGTCTGTCACTTTGTGAGCTGTGGATGCTGCAACACTAATCTGCAATGCCCGAACTCATTAGCAGAACACTGTTCTGTAGTGGTAAGATTCGCCCCTGTGTATTCATTTTCATTATTCTTTTAAACTATAATCTATAGTTTTTTTTTATGATCAATTTACGGTGACCTGACAAAATTTGGCCCAGCTGACATCAGATTGGCCAAAGATCCAGAGTTAGCACCATGTTTACATCATTCCTCTAGCCAGCGCCAAGACTTAAGCATATCTGAACAATGAACATACAATGCATTTGGAAAGTATTCACAGTGCTTCCATTTTTGCACATTTTTTTATGTTATAGGCTTATTCCATTTAATTTGCAAATTTATTAAAAATAAAACACAAAAATATAACGTACATAAGTATCCACAGCCTTTGATCAATACTTTGTTGAAGCACCTTCGGCCGCAATTTCAGCCTCAAGTCTATTCCAGTGTGATGCTACAAGCTTGACACACCTGCTTTAGGGAAAGTTCTCCCACTCTTCTTTGCAGAACCACTCCTCCTCCTCCAGTACGAAAACCCACCTTGACAAAAGGAGAGCACCTCACCAGCTGTGTTGCAGATGCTGCATGGCTGCAGTTTCCAGTGTCTTCGTTAAATAAAAAAAAAGGACAAAAACAGAAACACACAGTTGTGGCAGTGACTCCCCCACCACCACTGAGGTGTTGTCTCACTACCTTCTCAGTTCTGACCTCTTCAATGGAAAGTGGAAATCACTGATGATAAACAAGCTCAGACGTCTCAGTGGAGCAATTTGAGGCAGCTCGACATAAAGAAGCTGTAATGAGTGTAGAGCTTACAGAAATATGCATGATTAACACAGGTACAGAACACCAGACAAACCAAAGTACTGACCACACACACACACACACACACACACACACACAAGTGGGAAAGGAAGACAAAAAAAGGAAACTCAGATTCACTAAGCCACATGATCAGACATGATTTACTCCCCCTCCCCCCACCATATTCACACACATTCATACCTCAGAGTCAAGGATAGAAAACGTTTGGGAATAAAGGAATGAGGTAATGAGTGAGTGAGTAAATTAACAGAAAGGAGTGAGGGAGAGGGTCAGGGATGATGTCAGAGTAAGTGTATGGGTAAAACTGTGTTTGTGTGTGTGTGTGTGTGTGTGTGTGTGTGTGTGTGTGTGTGTGTGTGTGTGTGTGTGTGTGTGTGTGTGTGTGTGAATGAGTGAGTGAGTGAAAGAGGGAGTGATTGTGACGGAGGGATTCAGAGTGCATTGGAGCAGCTAAAGAAGAAACAAGTAATGAGTGAAGTAGTGAGAGAATGAGCGAGTGATGTAAGGAGGGACAGAGGGGATAAATAAGGCAGGAAGCAAGGCCAAGTTATATAAGTTGGGGATGTGAGATTCAGCCATATACATTCACACAAGCATCATGCCTCATCAAAATGTCAGTCCACAGTGTGTGTGTGTGTGTGTGTGTGTGTGTGTGTGTGTGTGTGTGTGTGTGTGTGTGTGTGTGTGTGTTAAACAAGGTCATTATATTGACCTGTCATACGAAGCATCTGCTCATCTCTGTCTCTACAACCAAATCCACTCTAATTAAAACCACACAATAATCCCTTATTACCTCTCCTTAGCCTAAACAGCAAATTAAAATCTTGGCATAAACAAGCAGAACAGAGAGAAAAATTACTGCTCATTGCCAACCAGGGGGTGATGGCACAGTGATTCACCATGCTCTCCTTCTCTCTCTCCATCTTTAATACTCCTTCTTGAAGACATCACTCCAGATTCAGACCCTCTCTACCTCCCTCTATGATTTATTATCTCTCCTTCTCTTCACCATCTATCCCTTCTGTGTGTGTGTGTGTGTGTGTGTGTGTGTGTGTGTGTGTGTGTGTGTGTGTGTGTGTGTGTGTGTGTGTGTGTGTGTGTAGCTGTAAGGCAGGTCCTGCCTGTGGAGGTTCTGCTTGTTTAACACAGTGCCCCCAGAGTGTCGTAAACGCATCAGCGTTAATGTGTGTAGAGCGGGTAGTAAAACACACTCGGACAAGAGAAGCCAATCAGCATCTGCAGGCTCCACCACACTCCACCATAAAGGCAGCTTAAACACAGGGATGCAAGAGGGTGCATATTTCAGAGAGAGAATGAGAGTGACAGAGAGAGAGAGAGAGAGAGAGAAGTAGACAGACCTGTGACATACAAAATGAGTGGTGATTATGGGTTGTTGCAGGTAACATATTAGATCATGCTCTCCCAATATGGTGAGTGCAAACTGATACTCCATCATAGACTACACTGTCAGTGTCATGACTACAACGTCAGGATCCTACAGGGACAGACTACAGGTGGAAATGAGACAAGAAACACACACTAGACATGAACACCCTGAAATATGGACAATCTGGACATTTGGGTTAGATTACTGCACGGTCTCTAAGTGCTTACACAACAAGCTGTTGAGGAAGAACTAGAAACAACTAAGGCTGACAGACGACTGCTTTCTGCCAGTTCCTCTTCCTTTCATCTGATGAAAATTAGCTCCTGAACACAGCACATGACAGCGAACATGCATACCATTAATGTGCCTGCATGAAAGCTACACACTATCTATAGAAGGAGCTACTGGAAGCCTGTGGAACAAAGCAAAGAATGTGCTTTTTGAAAGACTTTCAAGCTATAAAAAAAAAACGTGTGCGTCTGAAAAAAGTTGAATACTTCTGGTAATTGAAATAAAAAATGTAACTCATATTTTATATTCATTACATTTAAAGTGATATATTTCAAGTTTTTGTTTAAAGGTTGATACTGTGATTAGTAATCTATTAAAAAAATACTCATTTCTGGGTTTCATGAGCTATAGGCCACACTGATCAACAGCAAAAACAAATGCTTGGAATGTCACTTTATGTGTAATAAACATAAAATGATAGTTTACCTTTTAGAATGAAATTGTGATCACAAATGAGCTTTTTAACCTTATTCTATTTTTTGAGATGCACTAGTACATGTGTTTATGCTCTTCCACTGGCCAGCTTGCATCCCAGTACTCTAGAACGTATTTACCAAGACCAGTTAAAGTTCTCTGATGTTGTCTTGCTCTGCCTCAAAGAATCAGGATGCACTGGTTGGTGACTTGTTGAGAATGAATAGAAATTCATTGTGGACATGAGGGCAGAGGATGCTGGTCAGCCCCAGAACTGTACGTTTTAAAGTTCTCATATTTTAAATAAACAGTGTATCTGGAGCTGCTTTTAAAAATGATCCCATGTGGAGTAAAGTATTCTGTTGTGTTGTGAGGCTCGTATGACCTCCTACAGTTGCCTTATCTAAACTGGTAGCAGCACAGCTCTACAGTCCTTTGTCCTTGTGTTCTTATGAATTTGTTATTTGAAGGTAACTTGTAAATTCTTCCCAATAACACAAGTTCATTGTCCAGGTTCTAGATATAGAGAAACAGCCCTAATGTGTGAAAGTTGAAAATGATGTCTTTATCTTCAAGTATACACGTAAAATAGGTTGCTAGCACTGTGATCCAGAGATCACTGGTTCAAATCCTGGATCACTCTCTTTCTACATCACATATGTTACAGTAGTGGCCAGCATAGGCATCTTACCCACAGTATCAGAACAGGAGACCCGGCATGTTCCTCCAAGTATGTCAGCTTCCTGGCAATGAAGCAACAGCAGTTCGAACAGAGGAGAATGCTGGCTTCACATTTACTGAAGAAAGCATGTGCATGTTTCTACGCTCCAAGTGTCAGGAGTGTCATATATAAATGGGGGAAAGTCCTACTGTGAGCTGAGTAACTGAACTTCAAAATCAGAGTAAAAAAATGTAAATTGAGTAAAAATGTATAAAAAAAATATTTTTTTAAATAATTGTATGTATTCAAAAATAAATAAATAAAATCAGGGAAAGGGATTTAATTAAAAAAGGGAATAATATTTTGGGTTCTAACTGAAAAAAAAAAAAAAAGAATCATCACATCACACAGCTACAACCCCAGCAGCTGCAATTAGTTAACAGTGAAAGGTTGCAGTTAATGTATTCCATGTTCCAAAATGCCAGACATTTTTAGTCACAAAAAGCATCGCTCATTATAAGACCACCCAGACAAATTGCACTTTTCCACTACTGAGAGTGAGTAGAGAGTGCGCTGTCCAGGCTTAGATGTACCTGCTGACAAATCACAGGTGCTCCCACAGCCTGACGAACCGTAAACATTTCGAGGGAATGTGCAGTGACTACATCCACAACTGCATGGATTACTAATCAAGATTAATAAATCACAACCACATCGTAAAACTAATCACTTCTGTCATAATCATGCACTCCAACAACACACTGCCACCCATCCTGGCTGAACTGCTCCCCTCTCCTGATCTTCCTCCCTGTCGAGGAGACAGACAATGTCCCGGTCCGGCTCCACACCGACGGATGCCTTTAGACTCAGATTTATGACCCAAACAACACGCTCGCAGCCAGTGCCCGCAAACATCAATACAATATGTGTTCTTTTCATCCCCCTACTAATCAAATCGATTACTGCTGATTCATGCCCCCCTTGCCCGCAATCAATGAAATGTTAATCAAGTAAATGTATTGTCATGCAGGTGCCTGTGGCCGACTTCTAAGTATGCTGGTGCATTGTTGTGCGGTTGCAGGCACTGTGGCAAGAGCCAGCATTAAGAGGCCATGAATCAGGCCTGAGAAGCTTGTGCAGACTCAGCATGCAGAGCAGAGTGATCGACCATCAGCCAAGCACAGCATGATTGCATTCAAGAAAGCTCAACTAAACCAAACGGACAAAGTTGTAATTAAAGCTGCAGCAAAAACCATTCAGTAATCAGCTAATCAGCTGATAAGGTGTTAGGTTTATTAGTTACTCGAAAAGAACTGTTGCCAGGCAACGGAATAAAATGATCAGACTTTACACTTCAGTTTTTCATTAATTAGGGGTCCAAGCACAGCAGGTACCAATTTCCTCTAACAAATACAATATTTTGAAAATCACAGGTTTGATTCTGGCTCAGTAGCAGAGAACCTGTCTGCTATGGAAATGGTTACGGGTTTGAGTTGTGGGAGTTTTGGGAGTTGAGTATCAAAATGTTCTGGTTTTAAATATCAGATTAAGTGCCTTTATGAAAGTATACAGTCTAATGCATATTTTTCTGATCATCATCATCATCATCATCAAGTATTTAAAGACAGGGTTATATATTTTAGCTGAATGACAATATACAATATATGATATATGATGTGAAACAGAATAGAAAATCCTTTATTGCTTTAACTATATTTAAACATATTGAAATCTGATCTTAATTTCTTCTTTAAACACACTAAATCATCTTGGGAGAAAATATGAGAGGGGGCAGAGGGGAGCAGAGTAGAGCTGAAACCAGGGGGCGGAGCAGAGCAAGGGAGCGGACATTTTCTGTACGACTCAAACAGGACATCATTAATTTAAAATTTAAAACTACATATAAACAATATTGCCTCAGCCCCTACCTTGCTCACTTAAATCCCAACATCAGTATATTGCCCAGCCCTAATTAAAGAGCTATATTCAACTCAATTCAACAGTTATTTTATTCATTCATTTAGTGTGAACATAAAGTGATAAACAGTGGGTAAATGTGTGTGACGTTGGCTTAAGAATGTCTTAGAAGGCACATAACCTATTCATACACAACTATATCCAAAATAAAAAGTATATCTGTACACCCCAAGTACAGTGCTTAAGAGTCAGACTCGGGATACACAATGTATTAAATGCAACTACGTGACTTTAGTGAACAGAGGCTAAAGAACAGAAGCTGCAGAAGGAGAAAGGCTGCCATGCTGTTCCATTATGAGGGGACAGCTGCTGGTATGGTCTTATAAGAAGAGATGAGAGATAAAGATCTTCAGCAGCTCTGAAAGCTGAAGGTGTCCTCTAACTTCCACACATTCATCACTGGCTACACACCACAGCTACAACACTGGGACTGGGATTTGAGGATTTAGAGGGAGTGCACGTGAGTTTTTGTGCCTAAAAAAGAAAAACATGTTCAAAATAAGCTTGTATAATATTTGCATATTTTAACTGAGCACAGCTTTCATCCTTATTAGAACTGAAATATGACGTGGAGTTCATTATATGAAATTATACTGGGAATCACGAAAATCACAGTGTCCACAAACTGACTCCCTGCATTTCTTCTAGGAACTGACCATTATAACATGCTATGTCAGGGATAGGAAATCCTGGTCCTGCTGATTTCCCTGCTCTAAAAGACCTAAACCTGGTAGTTAACAGGGGAGTTAAATCAGGTGTGCTTGATCAGGTGCGTAAAACTGTCTGGAGTCTGGCATTCCAGGACCAGGATGGCCTACCCCTGGCCTATATTATAGGGATGTACACTACACAAAAGTCAGCACAGTGGTGGAGGGCACAGAAATGTGCTCCTTTCCTTTGCCGGTAGTAACTAGTTATTTCCCAGTAAACACCAGTAAAATAAATGCCAGTAATTGAGATCTGACCAGCTCCATTTCTCTGAAAGCTCAAAGTATTAAGATCATCTTAAATATTAGAGAGAGAGAAAGAGAGTGTTTTATGTGATGCCCACCCTACCATATCACAATATTTAATGTGCCCTGAGACTGAACATCACAGATCAGAACCATTTTAAAAATCACACACACACACACACACACACACACACACACACACACACACACACACACACACACATAAATTAGGAGCATTATTGTATTATTTTATATAAGAAAAGTACACTCTATAACAGTGGATATGGGGGGAAATTTTGGGAACCCCTGCTTTAAAGAGTAAGCTGTTTACAACAACATACACTGCTACAGTAGGCTTAAGCTGATTAGTGTCTAAAATGGAAATAAAAAGGAAAGCATGGAAATAAAAACACTTTTGTAGTTTTTTTGCCCCCCGCTAAACTGAAATCTCACAGAACTGTGACTTTTGTGTTGACAGTTGTTACACCCCTACAGAGAACTAACTTGAGTCTTTTTTTTCATCTACTCTCTTAAAAATAAAGGCGCCTCCAATGATTCTTAGAGCAATGTCTCAAAACAACCACATTTGGTACCATTAAAACCAACAGAGGTGTAAGTGAGAAGAACATTTAAACTAGCAAAGAACCTTTACATCAAGAACTTTAAGCTTTAGAACCCCAGGCCCATTTTGCTAACTTTTCATAATTTGACGTGTGTTTGAGCTGAAAATGCAATAATTTTGAGTATTTGTAATGATTCAATTGACAACGAATATTCAAAATACTTGACAGTGGTCCAACAAAAATATAAAAACAGTCTAAATGTCAAATTTATCCCTACACAGGAATTTTATTCTGACATTTTAACACTGTATAAAGAAAAACATTGAGGGCCCCGAGTGGCGTAGCGGGCTAAGGCACTACCACTATGATCCTGGGTTTGCTGGTTTGAATCCAGGTTCATGCTGCTCACCATCAGCTGGGGTTCAGAGGGAGGCTTGCTCTCCCTTGGGGGTGGGTAGATGGTGCTCTTCCCACGTCTCACCAGTGCGCTGCTGGTCAGCGCAGGCGTTTGCTGTCCATTGTGTCAGATCCGGGGATCCGGCGTTCTCCTCCAAGTGTGATGGCTGCCCGGCAACGATACAAATGTCAGCAGTTTGAAAAGTAGGCTATCGTCACATGACTCGGAGGAAACGTGGACGAGAGCAGGGCATGTAATGTGGGAGGCAACTTAGCGGGACGGGTAATTGGCATGTCTAAATTAGTAGGGGCGAAAAATTGGAAAAAAGAAAAACATTGAGCAAATAGCCCCTCCCTTCTCATTTTCATTAATAACCCAATATGGATCAGGGATGTCATTAGCTGATCGGCATGCAGATATCAGCTGAGCGTGTACATGTTTACAGAGCAGTAAACATACACTGGAAGACTCATTTGGCTTTTAAACCGAATTTGAGATGTTTTAGTTCACTAATAATTCATTCACATGCAATTCAATCGTGTAGTCTTGTTTGTTATGATATGTGTATCATGTCTGTAGGTTACTCTGATCCTAAGTTATGACACCTAGAAAATGGTATGTAACTGCCTCGAAGAGTGGATCTTGGGCTCTAAGAGTTAAATAACTGTTTACATTTACACAGCCAATTAGGTAGCAGAGAAGTGTTCTGGGTTATAGTGGTCATACTGTGTTATACAGCACTAGTAGGAACACAAAATTGTACTTCTGTTAAACATGATACACTGACCACACTCAAAAATGAACACCAGCATTGACAAACAGGCTGATAGACAGGCAGACAGATAAGACACTTACTCCAGCTGCATTTTTACCCTCATTAAACACTGACCAGGCAGTTTGCAGTAAATCCCAGACTACAGAAACTGAATTTACTCCTCAATTATGTACATGCTTTACTGATTTACACACTCTTATTTGTGTTTACTTATCTCTTCCAGGCTTCATTTCCATCCTTTATTTCTGTTCTGGCTGTCAGGAAGCTGGACTTTTGCCCTCAGTGTTCAGTACTTTAAAAGTATTTGGATCCAAAAATAAATAAATAAGAGTCAACACACACACACACACACACACACACACACACACACACACACACACACACACACACACTATTGTATACAAACAACCCCTCACTGAGCATAGATTGACAGCACCCCCTAGCTATTACAGAGGTCAACTGCATCTTCAAGACATCTCCTCGCTCCTTCCTGCACACACTTGCACTCGATGCCAGCAGTGCATTCATCAAGGTCTGAAGGCCTGTACACTGTACACTCTGTTTTTCACCAATTTATGCACACCTTCTTCAACTTCTCCTCACGGCGAGTCAGCTTTCAGTTGCATCTCACTCACAACACAGCACTTCCATCTTATTCCCAGCACCTCAAACAAACCCCCTCCAACTCCCTAATGACAGAAAGTGCAGAGAGGGGCTGTGACAGCCTGCCACACACAGAGTATAATTATCACACTCCTTTTCCTTCTCTTTGTATATCTCTCATTACAGAAATAAATGCTATCTGCATGTGGTCAGCATTCTTAAACACTGCGCCGGAGGCTGGGGCTTTCATTAGACTGAAAACTGCTTCGGAGGATTGCGGGATATTAGGGCATTGAAATATTACTCCCTCTGTATCTGCACTGTATCAGTTTTCATTGTTACCATTCTACAGCATTCCGGTTTGCACTTCCCCTGTGGACTTCACTCCGGTGATGGGATTGGATAGAAAGATCCTCACTCAGAAAGAAAAAAAAAATGGATGGGAATTCCATCACCTTGTGTTTATCCAACACAATCTCTCCGATGCGTTTCGGCTGTTAAAAGCAAAATACCGGCAGCTCAGCAAAACTGTCAGACAGACAGCGGAGAGATGAAGCAGCATCTCTCTCCTGCCAGTGTCATGGAGTAAATAGAGAAGTACTTAAGAGTGCTGGGTTTCTGCGTTGTAGCAGGGAAAAGAATAGTAGAGCTGCAGGTTAGAGTGTGTACATGGGTAGGGAACTGCAGATCAACCGGAGATCAAGATTGTGATGCAAGTGTTTTGTATAGTGAGGGAAGTGAGTACTAATACTTTTGTGCCAAAGTCATGTGAAAACAGTATGCAAATTGATTATTAAGCTCGGTTGCCTCAGGGCATGGCTTGGGAACACCAACACATGTTTAAGATGTGATGTCTCGTCTTGACTGAAGTTGAACGCTGGCCAGCATGCTCATGGCATGATGACGTTAGTCTAAGCAAGGCATGATAGTGGATGAATGGGATATTCCATTTCCAACATTCCTCGATCCACAGTGTCAAATATACCAGGAACACATCCCAGAAGGTATTACCACCCATGGTGAACAGCACCAAGGCTGCCAATGGGTGCTTAATGATCATGACCAGTGGCAACTGGTTAGTCATGGTCTGTTAACAACATGAAACCAGACACAGTGGCTTATCTAGATCCATGAGGCTCTAAAAAATAAAAGGCTCAGAAACCATAAATTAACACAACACTTAGATAAGAGCCCACATAAATGCACCTCAACATCCAACTGTTAAAAGGAGAGTGCACAAATCACCACTGAGGAAGAACAACAAGATGAACAACAGATGACCTGGCATCCACAATATCCCAAACTAAACCAAGTTTGAGGTGAGGTGTTATGGGATGAGTTGGATTGCAAAGTGAAAAGCTCTGGGAACTTTTTACATTTTTGATTTTGATATTTTCAATATTAATCCACAATGTAAAAAAATAAAATAAATAAATAAAGAAACAAATTATAAGATGTCTAAACTTTTGACTGGTACTGTACCAGTGAACCTAAAATGTGAATATTATGAGAAGGTTTGTTTGTGTTTATTATAGCTTTATAGTTAAAGGCAGACTGTATCAAAATCTAATAATAGAAAGTGGACTGGAAGGGGAAAATGTGGTGGGAAACGGTGCATGAAAAATAGGAATGAGCACAGCCTTGGAAGGACTGTCAAGAAAAGCTGATTCAAAACTTAGACAAAGGCTGGTGTTAATGCAACAAGAGCCACCACATATAGAAGTCTCCAGCAAAGGAGGTACAATTTTGCATTTAATTTGGAAATCAGGAGTCCTGGAGTCTCAACTCAAGCTCTTAGAGTCTGGAAGAAGAGTGGGGAGACAGAGGCGAAGGTGTCTGAAGTTCCAAGTGTGAGATTTCCCAGTCTGTGATGGTTTAGGGTACAATGTCTGCTGGTGTTGCTCCGTTTTTAACAACTCCAGAGTCATTGCAGCATCTACCAGGAGATTTCAGAGTTATGTTAGGAGAAGAGCATGTTAGGAGAACCAGGCAAGCATGTTGTGCTGAGAACCATGAAAATCCACCATCATCTGATGCAGCATCATCTGATTCTTGCTGAATGCTAAGTAAGTGTTGATGTTTTCAACTTATCTTGTTTTGAGACAGCAAATAGGAAATTGTTTATAAAGCCCACCCCTAAGTGAATGTACCATGGGTAAGCTGTTAGTGTAGTGGGTGAAGGGAGATAGACGGAGAGGTACAGAGAGAAGAAGGACAGAAGTAGTATTAGATTTGACTAGGGCTGGGTGATATGGCCAAAAAAATCTTATCCCGATATGTTTTAGCTGAAAATAAACGATATGATATGTGAAGTGAAAAATACAATGTGAGAAAAATTGGACACCACATGAAATCCTGCTTCTGTCCCTGAAATTTGATCTTCATTTCTTCTTTATAAAGTCTTCAAAGTGTGGATGTGAGTGTGAATGAGGGGCAGAAGGTACCAGAGTAGAGGAGGAGTTGAGAACACAGAGCGGAGCAGAGTGTTGGAGCAAAAAAAGGACTTTATTTAAAAACTTTAAACTATAAACTATATCACCTCAGTCCATGTCCTGCTCTGTTTACATCCCAATATAGACAAAAATATCCATGTATATATACAGAAAGCATTACGTGATGCAGGTATGATACCCAGTGAGGGTTTTACTGGAGCCTACCTGACCTAAATACTTCTTCATTCAGGGGACACCATCAGCTTTTACCTTAAAACTAGAGAGGTTTGCAATCACCATCAAGATCCCATTCATTCTAATAGCCGGTGAATTGCGAGAAATGTTTATGATGCACTTACTTGCATTACGCTCATCACATGCTGATTTGACGATGTGTTCCCATTGATATAAGTCAGCTCCTGTTCCAGCACTTACAAACTCTAGCATGCAATCGCTCATCTGATCAATTCAAGCCTACTTTTACTGGGCTTTTTTAAGACTGTCATTTTGGTTAACATGAGCTACTTTGCTTTACTGTATAGACCTACAAAACAGATATTGATTATCTACAAATCACTGAGGACCTGAGCATCTGAGTCAGAGGCAGTAAATGCGTGCACACATACACACACACTGCAGAAGCTTGCTCGGGTCAGCGAGGGGATTGATCCATAAGCAGCTGATTGATGACCGCAGGCTTGCTGTGACCAGCTCATCCCCTGCACATGCTCAGCACTGTGTGGATGAGCTCAACTAACATCTTCAGCACTTTCAGGGCATTCTCATCTACACAACCTGCCTACTCATGGCTGACCTCTGATTGATCCTCACTCCTTCCCTCCCTCTCCTTTACAAACACATTCAGTCTGCTTTGTTCAGGTTTCCCTGACGGGACTGTGCAGCCACAAATGAGGGGTGTAGATGGGAGCTATGTTAATATGGTAGCAACAATCCAAAAGGAGTGTTAGTGGAAGCTCCTAACCTTGACTTTGAAACTTCACCCATTCAGATCAACTATTCAGTTGAGGTGAAGCAATTAACACAGGGCATTACGCAGCAGTATCGATCTGGTCCACCTCAACCCTATCAGCCCTACTAATCAGCCATCCATTCCACATCTGACATTTTCAATAAGCCAAACTGCAGCCTATTAACTTGTCTTAGACCTCTTTTAATCTACAAGTTAAACTGGATAACCAACAAAATCCTCAGCTAAAATCTCATTCAGAGGCAGACTAAAGGGCACGCAATGCAGTAGCCTGTCCAATTTTCCTAAACATTGGGAAAAAATGCACTCCCACAACGCAATCCATCAATGCCCGTTACCTTTCCTCACCCTCTGCCTCAAGCCCACCCTGCCTTCTCGCTCAGTCTCCTTCCCCAAGTTCTCTCTACTGCATCCTCCCTTTGTTTCTCGCTTTCTTCATTCCGTGCTCTGGCTCTTTGATTCTCCCACTACTGTCAGAGCAGAATGGGGGTTTCTAGCTCAGACTGTGCTGCTAGCTGTTGTACATTACTGATGTTGTTATTATTATTTATAAAGACTCATAAAGGTGGGGGGTAAAGTGGCCATAAATCAGGCCGACCCTAGAGGCGCAGGGAGGCCCGACACCTCTTATTTCTCACACCTTACACAAACAAAACCCATTTTCATTCATCATGCCGGCGTGGGCCACAGCACCGCACACCCTTCTATATTTCTTGTCCTCCGGTTCCGCCTCTCCATCCGTCTGTTGTTTGGCCTGCATGCTCTTCCTGCACTCCCCGCTCTCCCCCACCTCCTCGATGGTCCCCTGCTCCCTGGCTGCTGGTGCCGGGTCATATCCACAGGGGCAGCCCGGAGAAAATGGAATGTTTGATTAACCTGTATTCAACGCTACTCCTAACCTGTGGGACACGGACAACCTGAATGGGGTCCTTTCATGAGCTGCCCGTGAAAAGTGCCTGAGGAAACGGGCCCTTGTTATTACAGCTCGGCTTTATGCCACAGAGAATAGGGCCTTATTAGCGGCCAAGTAATTGAGGTGTCGTTTCTCGTAGCCCTTTGGCTATTTTCCTTGATTATTCACCTCGTTTTTTTTTCTCTCGCCATTCTTTGCTCTTGCCTCTTTCTTCAGATTCAGGAAAGCAACTATTAGCCTAAAGTAAGAACCAGAGACTAACTTCTGAACACAACTCAATTCCTGTTCACATAGAGGCCTACGCAAACATCATGCAAGCAGGCAGATGTCTGCTGCTACTCAAAAATTCCAGTTTCTCCTGCAGGTATTCTATGAAATTCGAAAGTGAAGCTACAGCCGTGGGAAGTTGTGTTTCTGGTGATATGAAGCATTTAAAAATGTAATAAAATTTCAGGCAGCCCCAGCAAAGGTTCATTTCAAGGCAATATAAAGCCCAGAAGAACAAACCTCTCTCCGGATGCCTTGGAATGTTCATTTCTCAATTCAGTTTAAGGACGTGGCAGACCGCACAACCATTTTCAAATTCCCCACGAATGATCAAAACAACAAACGCAACTTTGATCACATAAAGGGCAAATCAGTTCACCACCTTGAACCTGACTGACTGACTGATCGATCTAAAACTCCATATGTCCATATGAAAGGTATAGATTAGTTCAGTCAATGGATGAGTCCAAATGCCTGTCAGTGGTTCCGTTTCACCAGTTCCTCATCCATTTCTCCATTGTCACAAAGCCAATAAGCCATGGTGCAGAGCAGGATTAATGTATTTACTATAGTTGACCAGTCATACTGGTGAACGCTGACGCAGCACACTTGTCTCATCGTGTTCTTATCATTCACTTGTACATAAGACATATGCAACACATGCAACAAGCTGTAAAGACTGAGGACACAAGTAAATAGTCAGGTTCCTGCAGAGAGTATACAGGATAGATTGGTTTCAGACAGATTTTAAACAAATGTCTGTAGCACTAAATTTAACCGCAGAGCTAAGACGAGGGTAAGTCAGGGCCAGTGTAAACCCATGAAAACTTTCAATCAAATCAAAAGAAAATTTACCAGGCATGCAGAAGATCCTTTCTAAGAGCATACGAATGCATTAAACATGACAGGAAATGTCTATTTAAACAAGATCTTTTATAATGTTTTGAAATTCTGACCTCACTTCACTTGACCCAACTGCACTACACATATTTTCAAAGCTCAGAGTACAGAACAACCTTAAATATATAAGTATGATGACACCACAGTTCTAGTTAGGGCTGGGTTCCATTCACATTGGAACAAGCACTGGGACCTGAAATTGGATTCTAGTACCCAGCAGTACTTTTTCACAATACTTTACCTTCTCTGAAAACATTTCATTTCAGATTTAAAACTTCTCAGTTTCAAAGTCGTGTTATTCATTTGAAACATTTTACACATCACAGTGATCTCACCTGTGCTGCTATGCTCAGTGTAATTACTGCTGTCATACAAAAAGCCTTTTGTGCTGTTTGTGGCATTTGTTAGTTCTGCTGGGGTCTAATACTCACTGTACTGGGTTGAGTGATGGGCTCTCGGTATGTATAGAGTTGTTAAAAGCCTTTATTTTGCTTCAGTTCATTGGGATTTTATATTTTACAATAACACTGGCTGAGTTTAGGTCAGATATGGTAAAAAGAAAATGGGCAAACTGCCATAAATTTCAGAATGTGCAGCAAAATCCAAAATGGAAACAATACACACACGTTGCAAGGTGAACACAGTTTCTGTTGGTCCTGTATTGGAATACAAGCAACAAATATGGCTTATCAGCAGCTGTTACAGGGAAAGCTGCCATTCAGACTATCAGTACACCTTCAGCTTTAAGAAATATCTTGTGTTTGACCAGGTTTTTTCAGGTTTGACAGAGTTGCCATGACCAGCTTTGCATTTCATACAAATATTGCAGGTGTCTACTTAGACTACTTTTGGGTGATTTGAGATAAATAATTACTCTGCATTACCAACATCATTTGGTTGTTATCCTTAAAAGCACTGACTTTGCTACCCAGACCTAGTTCTTAGCCCTACTTCTGATATTACATTTTCAGACATTGAAGACACACAAACTGATAAACAATAGCAGTTTGTGTGACTGACTAATTAAGTCACTTTAAACCCTGGCTATTCACAGATATGGCCAACAATTACACTTTCAGCAACACTCACTTGAGTCCAGACCATAAACACTATCTCCATCAAGCAGTTATTGAAATTGACAGAGGCCAAGTGGAGGCCAGTGGCATAAGGATGCCAGGGACTTCAGATCTAAACAAACACTAGAGTATTACCACTTAACAGCCTGACTCTGAGAGGCATTCATCAGACAAGAGTCTGTCCAATACTGCCACTAACCTCACCTCTGATTTTCCCTATCTGCTATCCGAATAAATACTTGTTGAAGACAAACAAGTCCAGACAAAGGGGAGACAGAGAGATTCATTTGCTTTCTACAATGGCAGTGAAGTCTATTGACAAAGAATTTAACTAAAGTTAGACTTCTAATGATTCCACCGCCTCTAGGGTGCCGGAGGTTAATGCATAGAATTTCTCTGCATCAATAGGATTAGGCCACATGAGAAGACATTATTCACACAGGCTACCCTCACTGCCCCTTAACTCGTAAGTCACAGATAGTTTTACTCCACTCACAAGTCACTAATGCTTAAAAACATTCATGGCAAAACAGCGAAGACTTTCATAAATACATCAAACACAAATCTGTTTGTCCACATCGGTTCAAATGAACTGCAATGCTGGGAACTAATCTCAGGCTGTGTGTGGCGTCTGCTCCAAGGTCAGATGCAGTGTTGTGTTTCATGGGTGGCAGGGCTCTACATAACTCCAGTGTCAGAAAAACACAAACATAAGTCCCAGTAACCTAAAGAACTGGGACTTTCTCAAGCAATAACATACTATACACACACACACACACACACACACACACACACACACACACACACACAACGCACAAAGGCAAGCCAAAGTCCAGATCATAGAAAAGAAGACTTTCCTTATCAAGTCTCTGGATGTAAGATGTTAAACTCTGGGTGGAATAATACACAACACAATCAAATACAAGAGAATTCCAGAACATGGGCCTTTAAAAATAGTGTTTGTGTATGACATGTTTCACAATATGCTATTAAAGCGTGGATAATAAGATACAAGACCACCACACTGTTCCACACTGAATGTGTCTTTGTGCATACTAAACACTGCCGTAAGACTGGGAATCCTGTTCTGAAATACAGACGTAAGGCATAAGGCGAAGTAAGGCCACTGCAGCAAATCCATTCCATTAAATTAGCAAATTAGCAAGAAAGAAATTATAACTTTTTTAATTATTCAAGAAAGCATGAGCTGCTTGACAAAAGTTAAACAGATGCTTTGAGTCATAGCAGGAATATTTTAGTAGCAGTACAGCAAGTTTAACACTGTACGGCCAACCAAAATCCCAACACTCACCCTCACTCACCAGATCTGACTTCTGCCAGAGTTGCTTCTCTGTTTCCATGCACAATTCTAGAGAGATGCTGCTGGTCATGATCATTAAGCACCTGTGGCTGGCCACTGCGCTGTCCAGTGAAGGTGGTAATGCCTTCTGTGACGTATTCCTGATACAAGTTTGACACTCTGGATCAGGGAATGTTAAATGCCAGCACAACTTCTGAAATGGAACAGCAGTCTACTGTAGGCAAAATAATGACCTTCTAGAAAAGGTCAGCAGCCATCATGGTGCTCCATAGCCTTTATGTCACCTGCTGCAATATCATACACGTCCCAGACCAAAGATAGATAAGCTGGTAGGGGACCGCCCAACATTGGTGGCGATCCAGACCTGCCCACCCAACTATGTTCATTAGAGCAGTAGCATTTACAGGCCCATACAATGTAGAAGCTGACAGTTTGTCATTAAACTTTACAGCAGTTGACCAATCAGGCAAGCGACACTTTCCCTATGGCCGCATTAGCCTTCCAGCTGTTCCTCCAATTCAGCTGTCAGAAGAGAGTTAAGCTGAGGTAGAGACCTGCATGGAGGAGCAGATAACCCATAAGCTGTTTAAGTGGCTGTGAAATCCCATGACAGCACCCACCAAAAACATCATGGACCAGCACCATCAATAACTACCACTGAAGTCTCTTCAGGGAAAAGTTCAGCTAAAAATCGAAATCACAGTTACAGGTTCCACTCCATGGGTGTGGCTGTACTCTTTAAGAGAAATGGCGATAAACGTTATCATATCATCAAAACAGAAAAACAGCTGTATATTTAAACAGTTCATATCCTACTGTTGATCAAAGTAATGTATACTGTACACTAATCAACATAAGACCACTGAATTCTTCATGGTCTTTCACTCACTCAACAAACTCATGCTGCTTCTTTAATTGCAAGGGTTCTACATTGTAATTTGAACAAGACAGTAACCAAGACTGTACCCTCTGAAAACCATTTTCACACAAAAGACACAGACACAATATTTGTTGGCATCAAATCACAAACAGGTGGTAAACTGTACATCATACATCATTTTATTAGTATAGTATTTATTTTTATCTTGCATAACACAGCTTTTAATAAATAGTTACTTACAATATATTGCCCAGCCATAGATACCATGTAAATCTCTCCCCACCTTACACCCAGTGCAATGGTATCTGTTAGCCGTTGTATCAGAGCTGGGGACCTGGCACTTTTACTTTCCAGTGAAAACACTGATTCTCAAGTCAGCCCTCAGGGACCCCAGATGGTCCTATTTTTGATCTCCATACTTTGGCAGTATGGATTAGAAAAAGTTTAATCAAAAGGGTCAAGTACATGAATAGCAATGGATATTGTGTACAACCTACCCAACAACCCATAAATAAATATCAACTGAAAAACTAATATTCCCCAAAAGGTGGCGAGGAGTTACTGCGATTAACAGTTCATTAAAAGTTAAAGCTAATATGGCAATTAGAATATGTGGATGTGTTATTAGATGAGGATCATGGGAGGTAAGCAAAATCACAGTCAACAACAGGGTAAGCACTGGCATCCTGGATTAATATTTCAGTAAGCCAGAGTCTTCCATAAGCGGAGTCCACTTCAGTTCTCATCTCTCTCCTCCAGCGGTCCATGTTGCCTGGAAACTGCCTTAATAGCACATCTATTTCAATATCCTTTCATATGTATTCCGTATGTATTATTCAGACGTTTAATATCTTCTTAAAATCCCTCTGGGTAGTTAAGACTTGGATTCAGCCCTTATTTTGTTTCCGTTCCTCTCCCTCACTCTCTGTCTCCAGGGGGGAGGCAAGGTCACACCTCCTTGTGAGCCTCCTCTCCTCCTATGCTGCTCTCTATCAAAGCCAGCCGCCAAAGGCGTATGTGTGTGTGTGGAGAGAGAAAGAAATGTAGTTACGGGGCTGAGAAACACTTCAGCTGAGATTAAGAGTAGAGAGAAGCAATAATAATGGCTGCGGAGCAAAGCGCACGGCTGTAAATGGATGGGTGCGGGTGGGGCCCAGCAAAAACTTGTTATCGATTTTGCTGTGGCATCATCCTGTGATCCACAGAGAATGAGTGTGGAGCATATGTCTATATCAGGAGAATGGAAATAGCTCTGTGGAGGCGAGTAGGATATCTTATGCCTGTATAGTTGCTCTGAGAACTTAATTCCTTAAGACTTGGTGAAGGCCACAGACCGCCCGAGACGTGCAGAAAATGAATCTCAATAAAACGGCGTTAACTGCCAAGAGTGATTAAGAAAAACAACAGAAGCAGAGAGACAGAGTAATTATGATCTGTCTTCTTCACAGTCATTAGTGAAGTGGGCCTCCTCACCCTGCCATCTTTCTTTCTTCCAACACAGTCACTGTTGCCATGGTGAGCCAAACTCGACTCCCATTTGCCTCTCAGCACGACCCAGCTGTTCACCACTGTGGCAGACAGAGGGAAAACACACACACACACACACACACACACAAACTACTTTCAATAACAGCATTAACTAACCAATCAAACTCCACTATCTCTCCCATTTCTTGAGGTGTGTTCTATTGGGTGATTATTAGCCCTGGATCCAGGGGGACATGCTTACAGGTTGTATAGACCACTGAACAGGCACATGACTATAGCCCTATTCAGATGGGATTTGTTTACCTTAGGAGATGACCGATGTAATTTTACAGGATGTCAATGAAATTTGTGACTGATTCCCACAGGACAAGTAAGATGGGATTAACTACACAATACTGGCACCTACTTCAAAAAAACTTTCAAGGCTCTGAGTGGCACAGTGGTCTAATGCACTAGCACTAAGATCCAAGGATCACAGGCTCGAATCTTCTGCCATCAGCAGCAGCTCTCTCCCCATCACACCCAGTGAGATGCTGGCCAGTACAGGCATCTCCTTCATCTCCCCAGCAATGATGGCAGTTTGAGGCTTTGCATGTATTGGAGGAGGCTTGCCTTCACCCTCCTAGTGTTGGGAGCATCGGGTGTGCCAAGAGGGGTCCTAAAGGGGTTGGTAATTGGCACTTCCAAATTGGAGGGAAAAAGCCTACTGTAATACGTGTCTTGACCACTTTTAAAATATTAGAGGATGATCAATCTTCAAAAATATGAGAAAAAATTAAGTTTTAGTCTGAAAATAACTATGGTACACTGAAAGTTGACAATTCAACAATAGAGCACGCATACTGTACTGTGTCTGAATCCACATTAAGTATGAAGCAGCCTGTACATATCCTCAGACACAGCACTCGAAAGTGGCCATTTTGTCCTCAATTTTGGCAGTGTATGCTGTAGGTATTACCATTTACCACAGACTTGAAGGATCTGAGGCATTGGTACTGGGATTTCTTCACTGAGGGAATACTTGATTAAACCTTCTTAACTTCTGTTTACAGCAACCTTCTTCAGGGGGGGTGCACTGAGCTCTGATCTTATTGGCTGGTTTTATGGCATTGCAGCAGCTCACAGGAGTCACACATCATAGTATAGTTTTGGTTTTTAACACTGTAACAAGAACACAAGAACAGTGTGGATGGTTAACAGAAGCGATTCCATTCAGGTAAGGCTGTGTTCCATTTTAACTTGAATGTCAGTATTTTAAAGTAGAAACTTTTAACTGGAATGCCTCACAGCTGAGACATCTTAGTTAGGAAACCAGCCTGTGACTAGAAGGTTGCCAGTTCGATTCTCTGGACATGACCAAAGTGCCCTTAAGCAAGGACCCGGCTGTTCTCTGCGTGCCTTGGATAGTCCACTCTGGACTGGTTCTCTGCCCCTTAATGTGTGAATGCACTAATGTGTATGTGTGTGTGTGTGTGTGTTGGATGTGTCAAGCAACCCTGAGTTCAGAAACAGTAGTAAAATCAGTATTATACACACAGTTAGCAGAGATTTTCATAGAGATACTATAAAGGAGGCAAAATTATAATAGATCTAAAGTGTGATAAACATTTGGGGTTTTGGAATTCTTTTACAGCTCTCTTTTAAAGCAACAGTCTAAGATTTAGAGACCTCACTGGTGAGAATGTGTAATTACACTCCTCTCAGAGCCGTAGAAGAGGCAGACGATTTCTTTGGAACAGGAACCAGACAGGATGTCTTCCACAGAGTAGGCACTCGCTCTTGCTTCAGACTCGGGTTAAAGACACACTGAAGAATCCCACTCAGGTGAGTGGCACAGACCCTCAGTACTCTTGGGCTGATTCTGTCTGGTTTGGCCACCTTCCCCAGTTTGAGCTTCTTAATAAACAAACTACAACAGCAAACTAGAAAAATCAGTGGAATTCCCTTTAATCACTGTTTCTTTGGCCGTATTCAAGAACACTTAGCTCTGCTTACCAGCTCCTCAGATGTTATGTGATTATGAGTACTTAAGATGTCTTAGGTATGCTTTTAATTTCACAAGTATGACTTTCCATTTTGTCTACAGCACAGACTCCCTCCTATTAATCACAGCAGCTCAGCTGAAGTTTTGCATTGGCTGGGGCCTTTGCTTTAAGGGTGACTAATAGCTCAGCCAGTCCCTGGGAACACTAACAGAAGGTAATCATTGTGATCCTTTGGTGGTTTGCTCTAGTGCTATAGCCGTGAGGTGAGTCTTTTAATTACAGTGTTGATCAAGTGTAATGAAGTGAAAACATTAGTCTGTTAGTTTGGGCCTGTGTGTGGGTGTGTGTGCGCACGCCTGTGTGAAAGTGAGCAGGCCTGAATTATGAAGTGCATCCGCAGATGTAACGGGCTACTCGCTTTACATGTTCAAATGCATGCTGATCCTCTTTAAGAGCCCTAACCACTAATTTCCCCCAAAGTGCTCCACAGCCTGCAGCTACAGGCTCAAACACTCATCTGGAGTCAGGAAAAAAAAAACGATTAGGGAATATCGCTGCCGTGAAGGTGTGTATTTGGTCTGCAACAATGTGTAATTAGGTGGTATGTGTCAAAGTACTGTCCACGTGAACTCCAGGACACAAGGTGTTCAAGGAGAACAGCCTCCACCAGCTTATTTTCTTCCCATCAGTGAGCCATGACCCTGATGTCAGTTGATCAGTCATCACTTGTCCTTCCTTGGACTATTTTCAGCAGGAACTGAGCACTGTGTACCGGGAACACATCACAAGACCTGCCATTTTGGAGATTCTCTTGCCCAGCCATCACAAACTGGCCATTGCCAAAGTCACTCCGATTCTTATTTTCCGAGATCCCATTTTTTTTGGCTTTCGGCACATCAATGTCGAGATCTAACTATTCACTTGCTGCCAAATACTGAATATCCCAACTAAATGACAGCTGCCATCGTGGTGATGTAATCAATGCCAATGATTTCACCTGTAATTGGATTCAATGTCATTGATGACCATCGTACAATGTATTAGGGATGTGTGATATGTCCCATCAACAATAATATCATTATTCAGTGATTAAAGGGTATGAAGTCCGTCTGTAAAAAAAAAAATCAACCAAAAACACGTTTTGAGAGTCCGCACATGCACTGTGTCATGTAGGATAGCTACTGTTCGTGGATATTGGCAATGTGGGCAGTATATCAGCATAAACGCCTCAGCATGCTTCCTGCAAAATGAAGTTCATGAGATTTCCATGAAGCTGAAAGCACATTCATGAGCCTAAAATCTGTGGTTTCTGTGGCGTCATATATGCTACACAACTGCAAGTGACACTGTGACATTTTATGATGTTAAGTTCCAGGACTACTGAAAAATGACCATCTTAAATGATACTTTATGAAGCCAGATAGCAGAACAAAGCTGTGCACAATGTTGCCACCAGCATCTCCACTGACACCTTCTACCTTTGTTCCACCTTTTTACAGAGGTTTTTCCATTTTGGACAGCAACATTTAACAAGTTTTCCCATTTCTCCCCAAGTTTAATACAATCTGACTGTTTTTGTTATTTCTTTACTGTCTCCTCAAAATCATCGATGTTTGTTTCACAGCTTGTCCCCAACATAGCGAGCAAAGCCTTCATACATCTGCAGTTGTTCATTTGCTCCACAATTCCATCATATTGAACACAGTGAACATAGTCTCTTCAAGAAATTTACCGAGGCTTTTCTATCTCTTTCCCATTTATCCCTGCCTTGTCTGATGGTATCTGACCCGGCTCCCCACTACCCCACTGCCCGCTGTCATTCTGTCCTCCTTGGAATCCCTGCATTGGATCACTCACACCACACTAGACACATAGCTATGCATATGACTCTTTAACCTACCTGCCCGTATGCAGCCTGCTCTCACTTTAGCTCAATTTCTTCTTGTCATTTTGTTGTGTTGCTATTTTGTTGTGTTATTCCAGTGGCGCCCAGAAGAGGATGGGTTCCCCTTTAGAGTCTTGGCCTCTCAAGGTTTCTTCTCATACAACCCAGCCTCACAAGCTACATTGGTAAATTTCAATGCCTGGAAAATGCCTCACTCACATGGAGGTGGTTTGGCTTTGAAAAGACCAATATTGCTCAAAAGATGGCAATCTGCAAACGATATCTGCACAATGGGATTGAAAAAATAAATAAATAAACTTCTTCCACCTTCTCCAACACAAGGAGATAAATCCCAAGAATCCCAGTTCATGGCCAAATTACAGATGTGGAAAACCTCTGAAAATCCTTTCTGTACCCATCTTAGTAATATTAGTTATAATGATTATAATGAATTACTTTTGTTACTAAAATTTGGATTTATTTATTGTTTGAAAATACTATATTCTTTCGGTTACAAAATTAGTCAGAATTTAAAACGAACTGCATCTTTGTGTGTCCACTAATTCTAAAGTCTTTCTTATCACAATCAAGTTTAATTAATATTTTTATCCTAATATATACACTTGCAAGTGATAACATTTGCAAACAGTATAACAATATAATTGCCAATATGGCACACCCCTATACTGTATACACATCCCTATACAAGTACCCTGTTTAACCAGTTAACCCAAGTCAAAGAAGAATAGCTCTAACTAGTCCCAAACCTGCAGTAAGACGTTTCTACGAACGGGAAGACAACCACGTCCTCCTCAAGGTGAATAACAGGAATTATGTAGCAGGGCTTCAGAGGCCATCCATCTGGGTTATGCAATTAGAGAGAACCGTTATCATGGCTCATCCATCCGCACAGGCTCAGACTATAGGCCTGCCTGTGTGAAATTACCATGTCAATGTATGTAAATCTCAGGCTTTCCAGACTTACACAGCTGGCAACAGCCGTGTAACCTCTGCCCTCAAAAGCCTCGATTTGTTTCTTCCACATAAGGACCCTAAATTAGCTTGTCTTTTTAAGCAGTGCATACTTGAAATACTCTGAATAACGTACAGGGTTAACGCAGAGCTTTTATTTCATTTCAGCTAAACTCATTTACTCACTCACTCTGCTACAATACGCTCAAAAAATGCCACAGAACATCGATAAAAATCTAATAATATTCACTATTATGTTGAAATTCCTTCATAGCAGGGAGAAGGGAACAGTGATTATACCAGGCGGAGGAGTGTCGCTCACACAGACGCAGAGATAATTTAAGCTGGCAATTTTGATGGGCCACCATCTAATCAAGTGCAACCATTCAGATAATTAATTAATCTGACGGAGTTAGTGGGAAACAGAAATAATAACAATGATGCTGCTGCTTAACTAGAGCCTAGCGCCCGGTCCCAGGTGCTACTTTTCTCTTTAATTGAGAGTGAAAGATCATTAAGAATCTCACTTTAACATTTCATACACTCAGCCAATTAACCCCGTGCACTCCTTCGGGGTCATACGTATTATATAGAGCCCTGCCTATTGCACTTAACAGAAATGTGATTCAAGATTATTCTAGGCATTAGTGAGGGAGATAAAGAGGTGGCCGTTAAGTGAATGGCTTTACTGTGGTGTAGTCCACAGAGACTGAGGCATGTTGACTAAAGAATAAAGAAAAATAAGCTTGTATTTTGAGCTGTAGTCATATTTTAATAGCTAGAATATGTCAAATGGGGAGAAAAAAATGATGGGCTTTTCACTCCATTTCATTGGTCCTTTTTAAGACTCCACATTAAAAGAGCGTCACATCCTGCCCCTGACATACCTTACTTTTGGACATGTCTCAAAAATCTATAGTGGGGCAGCAAACCACGCATAAACAGATGGCTGAGTGTGCTTTCTTAACGTGTAAGTGACTGTGTAACACAAAAATCTGTGCAGAATTAGATTAGGTTTTAGCATTATTCCACCTCGCTGCTTCGAGATTCTGTGAAAAGCAATTACAAAAGCCTCGCCCATGGCAAATGAAAGACAGAACAGCGCCATAAATTAGCACAATGAATTAAAACGTCCATTTAATACAATTTTCTCTTTCTTTTATTGTTGTTTCGCCAGATGCTGGCATGTAAGCAATCAAAGTAATGGAACATTACAATCTAATCCAAAATGCACCTATAGCCATTCTCTCCAGCACAGCAAGTCATCACACAAGGTGAAGCGCCCTGGAAGATTTAAGAGGACGTGCCATCAGTGGTGGTATGACACACGGTTCCCCGCCCGTTTAAAATCCCACTTTACAGCCTCAGTCTGATGAACTTGCAGAGAGTTCGCGTTCCATTCACCTCATCTCCAGGCCCGTCACATCTTCCTCCATTAGTGTTTAATGAGCAACATGATTTAAAAGTGCTGTGATCAGATGGAGCAGTGTCATCCCCCCTCAGCAGCATGTGCCGACTCCGCCAGGCTGGGAGGGAGGGTCATCTGCTCCCATTGTGTTTGACTGATAACATGCCACAATTAATCACTTGGAACATAATACTGCAAATATGGTACATACAAGGGAGTGACAGGAAACATATAGATTATTATAGCTGCTCTCTCCCTCATAGAGACTGTGGGGACACTGCTGCCATAATCTCCAGTTCCACTGAGGAAGACGGGGCAAAATGTTTCCATTTCTGTAACAATGTGGTTTCTTAAGTAAAAACCCAAAGACACAGCAATATTATCTGGCTTCTGCAGACTGTTTAATTCAGGCAAGACTGAATCAACAGTAGGGTTAGGCACGGTTCATCCAGCACAACAGCGTAACAATGGTGAGCTATTATACAGCATGGCCTGTAGCGACCAGCTAATTTTCCTTTGCAACTCTATTCAATCCATCCAAGCCAGAGGAAGCCGGTGGGTTTAAGTGAGACACACCGCCAGGTCCAAAATATGCATGAAGCTGCCAGAAACTAACTACTTAGCAAGTGTGTTTAAAACCTCCATCTAAAAAGTTCACCTCTCTGATCCAAAATATTGCCCAGGTTTAAATGCACTCAAGAGAAACTCCCCACCATCTTTTTAGCAAAATTTTAATTAGTAAATGAATGAGAATAGTATAGCAGCAACACTGATTTTGCTATATATATATATATATATATATATATATATATATATATATATATATATATATACACACACACACACACACACATACATACACACACACACACACACACACACACACACACACACACACACACACACACACACACACACACACACAGCGTGATATTTAAAATTACAGAAGTCACCACCAGAAGTCAATGATCCACAATGTTTTGATATTGATTATACACTCTGTGTTTCCAAGATTTGGAGCAAAATAAACAATATTTGGCATATATAATCTGCCTCTGTCAGATATGTAATGAAAAATGAGAGCAGTGCATATTTTCTTTTCGCGGCAAAAAGATGTAGCATGACATGTTCAATTAAACTGGCTGTAAATGACAATGCAAAAGCTGTGAAGCTTTTAAAATAAGTTTTAAATAAGCTTGCTCTGACAGCATGATTCAGAACAAATAATGAAAATGTGATCAAAGTAAATATTAAGATATTTGAACAAAATCACATCTTTAATAAATTCCTTTTCTCCCAAATGTATTCATTTCCCAATCCAACTACTGCTCAGTGTTCCTGTATCACAAAATGGTACAAGTACTGGCAGGATGAAGGCTAGGGATGAACTGAAATGAAATGTTTTAGCCAAATCTGAAAGCAAACAAAATTAAACATTCGTCTGAAGGTCAAATAAATTAAATTAAATAAATTAAATTGCTTTACAAAGAAAAAAATTACAAAACTATAATTTATAAATGCTTATTGAATATTTTAACATACCAACAGACATAGCAGCAAAGCACAATGGACATAAATTGTACCCCGTCTTGAAAATTCAGCAGATCCGAAATGCGTACTAATTACTAGTGCTAACTAGTTTTTGATTATTTAATATAGAACATAAAAATATTCAGTCAAAATGAGTATACTCAAATATCTATGATACATACTAGATGTTTTTTGATTGTGGTTGTGATGGACACTATTCTCCCACATTACAATTTGAAATGAAATGGGAGGAGCATCTCAAAAGAGGTATGTAACTATATTAGAGTACTAACCTGAAAAATCTGCACTATAAAGATTAGTACAGAGTCTATATCTTATAGTATTAGTGTGTATTACACAAGTGGCATGTAGTGAAAGTCTGCAAACAGTGTAATTCTCTCAGACTTTAAAATGCTTCCACACTGCCGACATATATTTTGCATTTACCAAGAGCCTCTCACTCCATGCTGGCTGTGACTTGATTGCATCTTCAAAACATTCAGTTAATTGAGTTAATTCAGTTAATCAGCCGAACACCAAAAATGCTTTTGTTGGTTGGATTTTTCTTGGTTATTTTTGGCCAGAATATTTTGTTGCCAAATATTCAGTGCACCCTTAGTGAAGGCTTGCAGGTTCTTCCTTGGAGGCTAGCTCTACATTTCGTCTCCTTGTAACTATAAGATTCTATCTGATACTTTATCAAAATTGAGTTATTTACATATTCATATTCTGCGACAACATGGAAACACTGTGAGGTGTTTTTAAGGTGGATGCATTTTAGACTCTTCATCTGAAACGTTCTAAACAGTATGTCAATGTCACTATAAAGACTTTAAGGATCATTATCTCAAAGCTGCTCAGAATGCAGATAGAACTTTATCATTCCAAGGGGATCTTTTCCTCTCTTTTTGCACGTAGAGAGAAGGGGACACATTTTATGGTGACTGGATGAGGATGGCGTCCGCATTTTGGGACAGCTGTGTAGAAACACATCCAACATGCAAACGTTTACATATTATAAGTTGTACCAACTATGTCGGTGGAGCACTATATGGCACAAGGTGGAACAAACTGTAACTTGCACAACTCTCTGTTTAAATGAAAAGAAAAGAGTTCTAGGTTAGCCAATGCATTTTGTGCAGGTTTCGTTGTTGTTATCCCGTAGTAGTAGACTTTTGTATTCTGTCACACCACTATCAGTATCCTGAATTTTAGCACTACTGCCCATAACTACACAAAGCCTGTACCGCTGATGTATACAGGTCTAAACAGCTCGTCTTCTCAAATGATTGCCCATTGTGCACACTGGGTCACACCATAAGGAGAAATTCAGAGTTATAACAACTAGCAGAAAGCAGAAGGACTATTATGTGGGACCACACTCAGATCTCAGTCTGCAGAGTGCAGCCTGTCGAAATGACAGGAATTATGTGGCATTCTCCATAACTGCTGTGATACTTTTCATTACAGCTCTCAGCCTCATCTATGCTGCTTTTCTGCAGCAAAAAACTGAAGTGTAGCCCAACACAAACCAACCCACCACCAGGTAGCACCTTCACACACGAACACACTCATATACACACTCCTGAATCACGTCTATTTTCGGGGGTGGCTCATGAAAAGGGCCAATTACCGAGCCCTCCCTTCTCCCAGCCTCCCCATCATGGCTCTCAGTGGGTGGGGTATGATAAGGGGGGGAAGGGGGTCTGACAGCCTGATGGAACAGCCACTCACAGCCTTGTCGCATCCCTGGAACACTGACCAGTCCTTCCAGGACTACCACTGAAAGAACAAGCAGAGAAAGAACAGAAAGACACTCTTTCCACGGCGGACACACCTCCAGTGGTCCAGCAGGAGGACAGTGTTAGTGCAGCCTTCATTTCCCAAATGAGCACTGATTACCTCAATTATCGTAACAACCGCACATCAAACTCAGAGCCCTGCTTTAAAAAGCGCTTTTGTGCCTACCTGAACGGAGAGGCTCCATTTGGGTAGTGGGTCCCATGGTTCAAAGCACAAAATGAAGAGCGGGGGCTATTTTCTTAGATGAATTAGCCTTGTCCAGGCCAATTTCTGTCCCCTGCTACCCATTTACAAGGAAACAAACCACATGCCTGACAGATCATTCAAAACCCATGTATTTTGTCTCAGATGCCAAGTATTAACAAAGCCAGAAACACTTTTGCATGTCATTATATGACACGAGCTGAAAGGAGCTGTGCTTTATGTCAGAACACAATATAAAGCTCAGAGGGTTCAGCTAAAGAGTTCACTCCAATGTTAAAAGCCTTTAATGGAAACAAAAAGAAGAATCCATCTACAGACTGTTTACAACTTTTAATGCCTCTGGTTTAATGAGCACTTCCATCTCACAAATAACATGCATAAAAAAAAACAATATTAGTTTTGCTAAGGACAACAGAAGTCGGGTTAACAAGCTGCTCCAGCAAACCAGAACCTTGGCTGGACTTTTAAATGAGCATGTCGCTCTGAAACACCATTATCATAGCTCTTGCCCAACTTCACCCAATGAACATTTTCAGGATAATGGGCTAATTCATATTAGTACCAATTAACACCAAATATGCATTATTTAAAGGGTATATTTACATACAGGACAGATAGATGGAGGCCTGTAACAAGAGCACACAAAGTAGCATTTTCCAAAACACAGCTGCACACAGCTAAAAAGCCCAACTTACAAATAATCAGCATCATTTTGCAGCGATGGCTGCCATGCTCACTAATTAGTGCTTGCACACATGGAGAGGTGGAGGCCCGCAATAGGGCCAGAGCTCCTAAAGCATTTCTGTGAAATTACATTTCTAATTTCTTAATTACAGTCATTTTCAGGCCAACACGTTCAGGGAGATTGCAGGCCAGGCAGAGAGGTCATTAAATGTTGAGTTAGCCACCCTCTAAAACCTGCCCATCCAAATGATAAAGGATAGGATTCATAATGGTGATGACAAAGTGACTCAAGGGGGAATTATTTTTGGGGCAGCTGAGAGTGTTTTTGACTTTAGGTTGTATCTACTATTACAAGCAGGGATGTCCTGATCAAGGAATTTTGCCCCCGATTTGACTTTTAATGTAGAATATCAGCTTCTACTGATCCGATCTTTGTATCTGTATTAATAATACAGTCCCGCATTTTAGATATGATGAGCTGTTAATTAATCCTGAAGTAAATTCACGTTTTTACAAAGTGAGACTTTCTGAACTCATTTATTTAGAAACAACTTTTTTTAAAATGACTGTTTCAGAGCGTGTTTAATACCTGCCTTACACTTCAGCTCGCAGTGAAATGTGTGTGTGTGTGTGTGTGTGTGTGTGTGTGTGTGTGTGTGTGTGTGTGTGTGTGTGTGTGTGTGTGGATGGATATCTGCTGTTGTTTGCTGACAACTGATGTGATACAATTCATTTATAGAGAGGAGAAAGCTCTATTATTTGGTTTTCAATACTCAGTGTACATTACCATTAGCACTAATGGTCCTGAACTCTCTCTTCAGAGCTGGTGTCAAAACAAAGAAATGTCTTTATACTCTTCTGTACCTTCAGGGAAATTCCTCACAACTGCCAGCTGGAAATGTCCAGTAATGGAGCCTAGAGGCCGACAGACGGTGCTTGGAACACTATGACTCAGAATTGAGATTAAGATTGAGATTAAACAAGACGAAAATACAAAAAAATGTCCGATCAGCACCTGATCTGAACATACATCACCAGTTATAAATTTGGAGCTGAAAAGGAGTGAAATAACTAATCAACTCAGTCGACTATCATCGACAAACCAAATCAGTTGGCAGGTAATTTAATAGTCAATTGGTAACATCACATGTTTTCTTTGCGCCAACTAGAAATGATTTAGGATGTATGTGAACCACAGGTTAAAAGTCACAGAGTGGAATACAGTTTCACTGCTCAATCTGGACTCTGTCTGTATCCATTACTGAGCCATACAGAAACATGAGCACATATCTGTAGTGACATCACTCGTTTGAGGGGACAGCAGACTTACATTAGAGTCAGACATCTCATATAGACACAAGCTCAGTTTATAAATGAGAAATCTTCCAGCAGGTCAATTGAAATATAAATGGGAGTTCTCCTAATGATCAACACAGCATCTCATTACTGTTAAAGTCCCAGACTTCAACAAAAAGAGCCAATCAGCTAAGTGGTTGCAGGAAAAGTTCTTCCCTTCAACAAAAAGAGACAATCAATGCACTGATTATTCTACAAGCACTGATTTTACCATGGAGTTTTCCAGAGTCACTAATACAAACATAGTGTACAAAAAACATTCACATTGGGAGTTCAAATTTCTCTCACATTTAGCAGGAATGTTCATTCAGTGAATTTTCAAATATGTTATTCATCTTTATTGTGTTGACGGTTAGTTGGCAAATGCATAAACAACTAATTTTAATAGCTGATAGCTAAATAGTTGTTTTAGTGACTGAAAATTAATTATTGATTATTTTTAAAGGCCATTAAAATCATTTTACCAGGTGAAAGTGTTTTATTCCACTGGAATATCATCATTTTGCATATTTTATAACAAAACACATAAATTAGACAATTCATGGCCCAATTTCAAAATGAGAACCATTAGTACTTTTTTGGCTAGTTTCAAGATTATTTTGCTTGTCAAAATATTTTTTGCGCTACCCATTTATTTCTTTAAAAAATATGTCAAGGCATGAAAACATTTGAGAGTTTATTGTTTGCTGAAATTCTACTAAAACATCCAAACCTTTTCTTCTCACTTAGAATTAGTATTTTCCACAGTGCTTAAAATCTTCATTGATCTTCAGAAGTGCACATAAAGGAGAGAGGAAGGCTTTGGCATGGAGAGAGGATTTGGACTGAGCATCAGTGCTGGGCTGAATCCTGAGAGACTAAAGTCATCCTCTGTCTGGACGTTTGGCAGAGTAGACACACACACACACACACACACACACACACACACACACACACACACACACACACACACAAAAACACACACTCCCTCAAAGTTGATGCCAACTCATACTTCTGCTTACAGAGAACCCCTGGAGTGCTGAGTGCTGCACGGCTCCAAACATGCCAACTGTCCCTCATTCCGTTTCTCAGTCAGCCACCGGGCCTTACGCACTCAGACAGGCTTCAAAACAATTAACACACTTTACTACATGTTACCAGGGCTGTCGTGATTACTTCATTAATGTGATTACAGAATTTATTTTTTATCATTATTGTGATCCTGATGAATCAGGAATAAGCCGTCGGCAGTTTGTGTGATGTGGCAAATAGTCACTGACCAAATAAATAAATAATCTTATTACATAATATGGTTTCTACATCTTCTCAGCAAAGCAGCTGTTCTCAATTCATTTTGATACAACAGCGATTCTACAAAATCACTTTTATTAATGAACATTTCCATTATGAGGTTACGGCAAACCAGTCATTCCGTCGGATGCTCCTTTTTGGAATTAAATCGTGCACAGATGGTAATGATATTAAGAAATGGTCTTTGTATACAATACTTTCACACATATCAATATTGCTATACAATGAGGTATTGCCCATCCCTACCCTTCACACAGTCAGCCAAGCCACAGGTGTTCCATTTAAACTACAGCAACTAATGCCACCATTGGTGTGTATACCTCTATTAGCACTGGAACTACTTTTTTTTTTGTGCTAAACAGCAACAAGTAAGCTTATATATTTAGAGGTCAGGGCAGGTTAGGCAGTGTTCTCTATGTTACATGAATTGCAAACAAGAGAGCCCCACCGAGAGAGCTGTTCCAGCCCTGCAGTAGTGCTGTGAACTCTTAGACCCAGGACAGAGAACAAAGACAGAAGCTGGGAATAAATGAGTTTGGACTTTTTGCTTGTGACGCTCTGCATCATTTGAGCACAGTTCAGACCACTTTCCACCAGTGACCTGCAAAATAAGCTGCAGCTCACTTGAGCATATCATACCTGTCTTCCCCCATCCAATATCATAAAACCATATCCATTGCCACACACTCATCAGACTGCGCACTGAAGCCCCACTTCCATCCACCTGACTGAGGACTGAGAGAGAGAGAGCGCAACAGAGGGTCCTCGCTCATTCCCCTGGCTGCTGGACCGTGACCGCGCCATACCAGCTCCATTATCGGAGTTCAAACCCAGAGTAAACTCTCGCTCGCTATCACCCCCCATTCCAAAATCGCTCTTGTCAGTTTCGCTTCAGCTGATGATAAATTAAAGCCACAGAACAATAACAACAACATGGAGCAGCAGAGCACAAGGAGGGCAGTCAATATCCATCCGGAACATCTCCAAGAGGCCATAAATTAAAACCGAGGGACCACACACACACACACACCCCAGCTCCTGGGTCATGATTCCTTTAATGGCAATTGCTTTGCCGCCTTCCCAAGATGGTTAAGGACAGTCACAGCTGATTGCGTTTTAGGAATCTTTCGATTTATGGCCGAGGCTGAACCCTGCCAGAATGGCTGCCGGCGGCCCACTCACTCGGAGAGGGAGATCAGCGCTAATTGACTGGACAAGATGGCCTCTCTCATCCAGCAGCGCGCCGGTCCGGGCCCCCATGGAGACGAATCTGAGGAGCCATCAAACCTGCCTGCTCCTGACCCATTATATTCATCCATCAGCTCCTGCTGAATATTCATCAGCTCATGCACCATCTCAACCAATGGGCCGGTGGGCCTGCTGGGGGTTAATGGCAATTGGATGAGCTCAGTAATCAAATCAAACTGCACTCACTACAGCAGCATATACAGAGCACAAACTACTCGACCCCAGCACCACGGAGACAGCGAGAGAGCGAGAGAGAGAGAGAGAGAGAGAGAGAGAGAGAGAGAGAGAGAGAAATAGCACTGCTGAGAACCAAGAATGACAGTTAATTAATCTTGATTAACCTATTTAATAAGCATTAAGTGCGATTTTAAAGAGGCCTCATTGTAATCAGTTTCAAAGAATAAATCCGAGAGACAAAAGCTGCTGTTGAAGACGCTGAAACAGTGGGGTAGGGCAGTTATCCTGACTAAACAGCACTCTTCTCTCTCACACATGCACACATTCAGAGTCTCTTGCTCACTCTTCACAGTTCTAGAGAGAACTGATTTGTAGTAGTATTGAGTGTTTAATTTCGAGCGAGCACTCCAGATGAAGTACCAGCCGACATTCTAATCCCTCCAAATGTCTGAGCATTTTCTCCATGTTCTATCATCAAGACTACACACAGACACACACACACACACACACACACTGGCTCACACACGCTCAGTGGCTCTGCCCACAGCCAAGTGTATGCAAACGAAGCTGCACTCTTACAAATTTCTTTGTTCTGAACATACTGTACTAAGATACACTCTCAGAACAGTATCAGTAGAAGGGTTGAATTCATGAAGCAGGGATTGATTTTAAAAGAACACACCAGTGACAAGCCTGCGATGGAATTCTTGGAATTCATTGCTGATGTACATTACATCTAACTGATGAGCACACGTTTACACACATACCAGCTACCAAAAAGTAAACAACTGTTGCACTATGGAGTAGGGCGTGTGATATGATTAGTCATATCAATATATTTAGAGGAACTGCGATATAAATTACAATATTATGACCTTAAAGTACTAGCATGCTGTATAATTAAATAGTACATATCTAACTGTTGATCTATTTTTTTATAAACATAAGACAATCACACTCTTTCACTGACTCTGCATCTGGATTGTGTTGTTTATGATGGTGAATAAAATTATCATGCTGCATCTTTAATTGCGATGTTTCTACGTCATAATTTGCTCAAGGCAGTACTCTATTGAGTGTCCTCCCTCCAGAAACCAAACTATTTCCACACAAGCAATCCACTCACATTCATTTTTAGATTTAAATCACACTTATTTAACATTACTCTGTCTTTAAAAACTGTAATAATCACAGGTTACTCTGTGTGCAATTTAATTCCATTTGTGTGGTTTAGTTTCTGAAGGGATCCCACTCTAAATACTGAGCCTTGTGCAGACAATGCCCTAGAAACATCACAATTAAAGAAATAGCATGCACGACTTTATTTCACCATCTCAAAGAACATAATCCAGTGCAGTCTGCAGAGTCAGTCAAATATCAAAAGTGATATTTATTTTCTTATGTTTATTAGAAAAAAAAAATATTCATTTTTACATTCGTGAATACTTTTTTTCATTAATATGTTTTTTGAAAGTTCATATTGTGTATCATCATCCTTGTCTATGGAAATTAGTATTTTAGTCATAAATTAGTTTGTAGTCATCATTTACATACTACACTGAATTTAACGAATCAGGTCTAATTAAATCTTTTTTTCAAAGACGCGTGCAATTGGTCAGTATCTTTTGTACTGACAAAATCCACACATAGTCAGAGAAATGCACTGTGACACAACTTGTCAAAATACTGAAAACGCACACTAATATTGCCCACCTTTAACTCATACGCTCCAAACAATCTCTCACTGACAGCCCAAATGAACCCAACTTATGAACCCAAGTTTAACTCAAGTCTAATGCAGGGCAAAACTGCGACCAAGTGCAAATCTTTCCCACATCCATACAAGTCAAAGCACAGGTCCAAAGGCTAGCAGTGAAGGCCAAGAATAACAAATGCATTAAATCAGGGGCTCCCAGTCTCAGCCTGCCCTGCACACTTTAGTGTTCTCCCTGATTCAACTCACCACCTAATCACCTAAGGCCAATAGGAGTTCAATCTGGAGTGCTACAGCAGGGATATCATGCATCTACTGAGGGCAGTAGAAGACTATGCCTAGAGTTGGAGACTGGGAACACACAGGGGTCAGAACTGTTCAATGGCCCAAAAATATACCCTATAGACTGGGGGAAAAAAAACTCTTCATTCTTATTATTTAAAGGCTACTAATCTCTTCAGAGAGGTGTCTTGAGTAAACTGGGAAACTTATGGCTATTACAGAATTTAAATTACTCATCATTAATCTTACTTGGATCAAAAACATTTACATATTAATGGAAAAAATAAAGTCGAAATAAGAAGACAACTAGATCTCAGATAAGAAATTCTGTTGCTCTTGCTGCACTGACCTCTGAATAGACAGTGCAACTTTGAACATCTAAATCGGAGGAGATGCTCACTTTTGAAGTGACCAGTTGTGCATTGGGTCACTCCTGCCTGCAAAATCTAGTATCAACTCTTCCCACAGGCGTTATTCCATCTACACTTGCCTGCTTCATCACAGGTGAGTCTCGTTCCAGAGCTGCCCACACTACCACACAACACAGTGTTGTCATTATAACTGCATGCACTAGAGGAGCTGCCTCAGTAAACAAACACACGGGTTAAGATGCAGCCTCAGTAACAATGTTACATTTAACCTTGTTTCACGGGAACAAACAAATAAACATGTATATTATCAAAAATGTGATTTATTAATGATACCAGGCCATCGTGATTTAATAAGCCAAACTTAAGACCAAGAGTTATCCCTGCCCACTTCCACAAGCAGCCAGTGAACTTTCAGGGAGTCTCTCAGTGACTTCTGTATCGTGTGTAAAATCATACAGAACAGAAATATATAGGAATGCATACAATTAAAAAAAATTCAGTTACAGTTTCCACATATTTACATTCCATTTTCATTTATTCACAAATGTATTTAATAAGTGTAGTTCTTTTCTATATTGGTGAATGTTCCTAAATAAATAAAAAATATAAAAATGTTGAAACTGAGAAATTAGAGATTTTTTTAATGACTGGAATGACATTACAGAGAGAGTAAAGAACCAAAAAATTACTGTTAGGTACCAGTTCCGAAATCCAGGTACCATTACTGCCAGAGTTCCAATGTAACGGTACCCAACCCCAGTCATATATTCCCCCTAATGTGTCAGTATGACCACATAGCAATGTCATTTTCTTGCCTGGTCTGGACCAAGGGAACCCGAAATCCCCATATAAACACCATACTACCATACATACAATCAATCCAGCTGTGACTCAATACTGTGAAACACACAAAAGCAATGCCTCCCCACAGCGACTGCAGCTCTCTACTCCCCACATTCTAGCCGAAGCACGAACTGCTTCAGATTACTCAGCAAAAAGTAAATTGAGACAAGAGATGCTGAAAACGACTGCCTCTTTGAGACGTTAGTGACTGCCAACATAAGTGTGCGTCTGTCACAGGGTAGCACATGGTGAGAGGACTGGGCATCTCTGCATCCTTGTTGGTTTGGTCACACCCAGTTCAACAGCAGTCACAGACAGGCAAGGCCAGCGGCTGCCACACTGTAACACTTCAAGATAAACTGAGACGCAGACTGTCAAAGAAGGTGAAAACACAATACATCTCTTACACCGGGCAACAAATCACCACACAGCAACTGGGTGTCCAGCCAAAATGTGGAAATGTGACAAACTGATAAAGTGCCTCAGGCTTAAGTTATGCAAGTTCAACCACCTTGACTAGATGGCCAAGATGGGGCAGGAGAGTAAGAAAGATGCCTCAGAAAAGAGTGTTGGGTCATTGCATTGTGTGGCAGAGAGGCACAGAAACAAAGAGTGATTGAGAGAGAGTGAGAGAGAGTGTGTGTGAGAGAGAGAGATTGAGTGAGTAAGTGTGTGTGAGGGCAGAGGCTGTATTAGCAGTACAGTGAGCCGAGACTGGGTGATTGATTCAAGACTCGGCCAGTCCGCCTGCCTGCCCTCGTCCTATGATGAATGACTGGAGGTTTTAATTAACCTTCTGCACACACATCAATATTATTCAAACACATTACTCCATTTTCCTTCCCTTCCATTACAGCGTAACCTTTAATACACAGCTTTGGGGCTTTTTCTGAAAGACCAGAAGAAATGAAAAATTGTAAATACTGAATAGGAAAAAGTGTTGGGAAAAATCTATAAAGAAGTTTTTTCCTCCTTTCTCAGCACAGTTCTCTGGGTAGGGAACGGTCAAGTGTGATGGAGCTGGAGCGAGTGTGATTTGTATTGTAGCTCAGCTCTAGATGGCAGTATAGAGAAAAGGTCCCTGCTTTCCGTCCGTCTCGGACTGGAACACACTGATCTCTGCCTAAATGTGAGAAGCAGCACAGACATGGAGGAATATTTCATTTTCAGTGCTTATTTAATGTTCAGTTTGCTGACTGTTGAGAACGTGTTTTCTTATGTTCCACTTCACGTCGTCATCTGAATATGGAATATGATTGAGAACTATTGGCATATAATTAACACATTGGGGAGGGTGGGGGGTTAAAACTCGAAAGACGAGCAAGACGACTGTATAAAGTTGTTGCATAACCTATTAATGAGACTAGAGCTGGAAGGAGTGTGTTCTCTGTGCTGATTGGTTAAAACATTGTACTCATACAATGCAAATGAATCAGAAACCATAATTAGTAATTAGTAGAATGTCAGTTCTCCACAATGCACATTTTCATGGTTTTGCATCTTTGTGTTAAGCATGATTTAAAAATGACAAAACATGGCAAAGCCCACAAGTAAAACACAGCTATAAAACAAGTTCTATTCCAAAACCCCAAAACTACTACATGCCCACGTTTTTCTGCCCCCCCCTCCATTCCAGAATAGAATAGAATAGAACTTTGTTCCAGATATATTCCAAGTATTCCAAATACCTTAACGCTGACCAGTGAATGATAGAAATCTGATTAAATCCAATTCAAACTTTGCATTTGTATAAATAACTTGGGATGGAATTTGCTGTGAATTAATACTTAATTGTAATTGCTTGATTTTTAGTGGAGCTTAAAACTGCATGTTTAAATTGTAAAAGTTTATTTATTTATTTATAGTATCTGTTAGATTCTGTATTTTGTATAATGCTCATCTTTGTCTACTTACTGCTCTTCACCTGCTTACTGTGCATTCTGCTGTAACAAAGCAAATGTCCCCCAGTGAGATAATAAAAGTCTTAAATTACCATTTAAACTCAATAATTGAACTGGGAAATATGTTGTAAATATTCATATATTATCTTTGCTGTTGCAAAAATGAAACCAAACTGGGTGACTTTGGTGGTGTGGACAAAACAATGCTGAAAATATTTTACAGAAGAGCATATTTAGGTAAACTGACTACACTAAAATGCCCTTGTGCGTGAATGAGTGTATGTGTATGTATGTGAATGTTTGTATGTCTGTAAGTCTATGGTAAGACATGGATTGGCTCTGCTATGTGCCAGGTGGACAGTTGTTTCCAGTACCAGTGCAATTGGTGACAAAGTTAGCAATTTAAGGTGACTATTTAAGGTGGAATTTAGAGTCAAAATTAATAGCCAAATTCAGCCTTGTTCATCACTCTCATGCAAAAATTTATCTGGAACAACAGAAATGCTCTCAACTGCGTTCAATTACTTTATTTTAACATTGACTTCCATTAAAAGTTAAGAACATTTTTTTCCTTACCCTGTAAAGTTGGCATTTTTGAAAAGCTGATAGCAGTGATATTAAAAATGACGATTAAACATGTCACCAAGGCCATCACTGGACCCCATGTGTTTTGTTGGTGTGTCAGCAGCAATCTGCCAGTGCTGAGTTCACCCTCAGCTCTTTTCTCGGAGAGTTATATTTATGTTGTGTTGTAGAGGGGGTGGCACGGTAATTATTAGGAAGAGGTTTGTGTTTCAGATGACCGAACTAACAACCCCACACCTCTATCAGATAAGTGACACATTCCACACATACACAAAAACATTCCCTTACTACCCCCCATTTGTAGAGTATTCATTGGGAACGGGTCACGAGCAAGCTCTGGCAGATTCAAGGATGCTTTAGCAAAAAGAGCAGCACTGCAAAAAATTATCTTGGCAAGTGAAAATATAATATTGCAGGATTATTCAACCTATTTCTAGATGTGTCTTCTCATGTTGAAGTGATGCTATCTACTGAAACTGTAGAATTCCTTTGGTAAATAGGTTTCCTTGTTTTGAACATTAGCTTTCAACCAAAAAATCTGAGCTTTCTGGTTGTTTCATTTCATGAAACAAGTCAATTGGATAGATAATTATACGTAGACCTGACAAATGCACTCATCGCCAAAAACAGCTGCACCCAGGAATCAACTGACTGCAATGCATGACTGCAATGTATGTCAGACTGCTGTGTCAGACTGTCACGAAGTCACTCAGAATGGAAGCGGGTCATCTTCACTGACAGTCCTACATTCATCTTGGTAGAGACAAACAATTCCGTGTGTAAAGGCACCGTAATCAGTTCCAAGATCAATGGTTTGTTGTCACGTATCAAATGTCCAGAAGGCCTGCTGTCATGGTGTGGGGTTCATCATTTTTCTAATGATGCTTCTCACCTATGGTCTTCATTGCAGGTACTCTGACAGCCCAAACTTACGTTAATGAAGTCCTGCAACCATTGACCCTACCATGTATGAACACACTCCCCTGTTCCAACAGGACCATGCTCTTCCACTTACTGTTGCCGTTTCAAGAGCTTGCCTTTTGCATCACCAGACCCATCCCTGATTGAAAATATTTGGGAGGCTTTTGGGCATGCTATCAACACTCCACCCCTACCACAAAATCTGCAGGATCTGAGTGAGAACATTCAAGCTGCATGGGATGGATTATTGCAGGACACCATTAGGAACCTCTACAACTCCACAGAGACGTCTGGATATTGCTTTACACCCCATGCCATACTGAGCGACACTACTTCTGTATGTGTAGATCAATAAATATTGCTCAGGTCAGTCTAAATAACCTTCATCTTCCTTCTGATTAGTATTGTAGTTCTGCACTTTGTTCTGGGTGCAACTACTTGTGCAACTATTTTATTTTTTTAAATAAATCTGCTGCATTTTAAAAGAGCGCAATGCTTAGGCAAAGGCTGCCTGCTCTAATCATTCACAAAAATAACAACACTTAAGCACATACCACAGGCCTCAACACGGCTTGGCTTCTACAGTAATGTTTTCACACCAATCAGAGGTGTTTTCTGCGTGAGCTGCCGCTCCTGCCGTCATCTGCATGCAGAGACTGAAGACATAGACTGCAATCTTGAGCAAACTAACAACTATCATGGGGTGTGTGAAAATGAAGCCTTTTTTTAAATACTCCACAACTATAAAACAACCATTCTGAGAATACACCAATACACCCCCCTCCCTTCAAAAAAAGAAAGGAAAAAACACATTTACACAAGTAGGGAGTGATGAATCCTTGGATCAACAGGAAACACTAATGTTGGCTGTGACATTTGGGAAAGTTGTCACCATAGCAACATCGCCTCAGAGAAAGCGCATTCCACATCCCACCCTGGATTTATGAGCTAATTCCTGCTCACACAGAATCGAAGCACAATAGCCTGTGTGCGTGTGTGCATGAATTTACAGTATGTGTGCAATTATGCACTTGCCCAGAAATAATCAAGTAACAAAGAAATATTATTCAGACTTTCAATAAAAAGCACAAGCGCTTTATAGTGAAAAGTTAATAGCCGTAAGTGCAATCTTTAAATTATGAAATTCCTCCTTTCATCTGTAGGTTATTGCTCTGTGAGGGGCTCCATTCCCTGTGGCCAACCTCTGAAGAATGAACACACACACACAGACACACACACACACAGACACACACACAAACAACACACACACACACACACACACACACACACACACACAGACACACACACACACACACACACACACACACACACACACACACACTTTGTGCTTATGAGGCAATATCCTAGCAATGCTCTCACTCAGGGAGGCAAACACTCAAACAAGCATACACACACTCTTTCCTTCATGTCTATTAATTAGTGCGTGGATATCAAAAGCCTTGCATCTGATTGGCCATCTGAAGTCTAAGGGAATTCAATTAGGAGGAAAATGCCCTTTTGTGTTATTGAGTTAGGAGTGACCACACAGTTCAGTATACAATAACGGCAGATACAGAGAGAAAGGACAAACATAATACACAGGAGGCTCATTGCAGGGGAGGCTGAGGGAGCGTGGTTCAGATGGCCATATAGAAAAAAAATGACTGGGGCCTACATCAGCATTTGGAAAGGTTCAAATTTCCATATGAAACTGAATTCCCTAGAAAAAGGTATGCTATATTTCCAAAAAGGACTATACAGATGGACTGTCTCAAATGTCGTGGAACAATTTTTTTAACCATTTTTTTCCCAGTGTAATCACAGCCAATTCCCAGTGTGCTGCATTTCTCCACTATCACACCTGAGCACATAACCTCCCGATGCTATGAAGTCATAATGTCTTTCTAAGGCTCTGGATATATAATATTGTTGTGCATGGACAAAAATGTTAATGCAGAGTCACTTACAGTGCATGCGGAAAGTATTCACAGCGCTTCACTTTTTGCACATTTTTGTTGCAGCCTTTTTTCAAAATGGATTCAATTTATTTTTTCAAAATATTATTTTTTTTTTCTCAACATTCTAAATACAATAACCCACCATGACAAAGTGAGAAACGTTTGCTTCAAGTCTTTGCAAATGTATTAAAAATAAAACATGTACATAAGTATGCACAGCTTTTGCTCAATACTTGAAACACCTTTGGCAGCAATTACAGCCTCAAGTCTTTTTGAATATAATGCTACAACCTTGGCACCTGTTTTTGGGAAGTTCCATTCTTCTTTGCAGAACCTCAAAAGCACCATCATTTGGATGGGGAGCATCAGTGCATCAGTCATTTTTAGATATAATGGAGGTGCCTATTGGCAAACTCCAGACAGGCTGTGATGTGCCTTTCACTGAGGAGTGGCTTCCATCTGACCACTCTATCATACAGGTCTGATTGGTGGAGTGTGGCAGAAATTGATGTACTCCTCCCTCCACAGAGCAAAGTTGGAGCTCTGTCAGAGTGACCATTGGGTTCTTGATCACCTCCCTGAATAAGGCCCTTCTACCACGATCATTCAGTTTGATCGGGCGGCCAGTTCATTAAAGAGTCCCGCTGGTTCCACATTTCTTCCATTTATGGATGATGGAGGCCACTGTGCTCATTTGGATCTTCAATGCAACAGAAATCTTTCTATACCCTTCTCCAGAAGCTGTCTCTTTGGTCTAGACTTAATGGCAGGTTAGTGCTCTGACATGCACTGTCTACTATGGGACCTTATATAAACAGGTGAATTTACCACAGGTGTCCAATCAAGCTGTAGAAACATCTGAATGACGTATCTAAGCTCAATATTGAGTGTCATGGCAAACCTGTTGCCATATTTTAGTGTTTTTATTTTTAATTAATCTGCAAACAAACTTTTCTTACTTTGACTATGTGGGGTATTGTGTGTAGAGTTTTGAGGAGAAAAATGAATTTAATCTATTTTGGAAAAAGGCTGTAACATAACAAAGTATGCAAAAAGTGAAGCACTGTGAATACTATCCAGATGCACTGTAATTCTAGTGCTGCTGGCCAATGCTGCTAACAGAAAACTGCAGTGCTTCCAACTACTGAGCAAAGAGGGTTATATATAGTACCGAATAAAGATCTAGATGCATGGCTATATTGGAACAGTATTTTGATGTGTTGTTGTCATGGCCTTATAGTACAGATTAATCAGATGGTGACATTAGTCAGTGGAGTCCACAAAGTGGAGAATTCAGAGAGCTCAGGCCAAACTCCAGCTAGAGCCCACCGTTGTGCTCACTACCACATAGTGTATGAATTCACTATGTCTGCATAGTGTGTATGTGTGTTTCACTGCACGGATAGGTTAAATGCAGAGGGAAAATTTCCCTGTGTGCAAGTTAACTTTATGTTTCATTTGTGCTGAAATACTCGCACAATGTAGAGAGCAGTTGCATCCAACAAACAGCTAGGAAACTAAAAATGGGGTGAAAAACTTGTCTTAAAGCTTTTTTTAGTTTTTTAGTGATATGGAAATAAACAGTCACATTCATTCAGCAACAGATAAAGACAGCTGGTTAGCAAGTCCAGCAGCTCTACATAAAGCTTCCACTCAGTGAGGTTATCTAATTAAATGGGCAGATAAATTGTGTTCACAAAATGACAGCAAGGTCAGTAATTGAACTTGAAATGGTCTGAAATAGTGATTAGCATTTTTTTTTTCTTCATAAAAGCACCATGCAATGACAATTCATAAATAAAATACAAGACTATCTGGGTTGTTTTTTTCCATCTTTAGCCAGTGGTCATCAAAAACACTCCTTATGTACCTCCAGACAGTCCACGTTTTGATCAAACTCAACTTGCTAAAGAGGATAGAGCGAAAACATAGAACATCTAAGTCCCTGAAGATGCCCACATTGACAACCACTGGTCTTTGCAATAAAGCTACTGAGTCTCATCTCCTTCGTAGGAGGGGTTCACATCTATAAACCCCCAACAGACCACCACTGCAGCACTGAACACTATAAACACACCAAACCCCAGCCTGAATACCACCATTCAGCAGGTTTATATTAGCCTTACCTTGTCCTTATCTTCCACCAGGTCAGAAAGCACATCATCAGGATCCAGAATTCCCCCATCACAGTATTCCACATGGTGGGTTCGCACCAGGAAGTCCCCCTCCTGTACAACACACAAACAGATTTGACATCCTCATCAGCCAGAGCGCACATTAACACCAGCCCTAACCTTACTCCTAACCTCAGCCTTATCAGTCCTCCACAAACACTTCTGCAAGGCTGTTCCCATGGTGCCACCTTGCACCACAAATCAAAGCTCTCTTTCACAGAGACATTTATTAAACTGTTCTTGTGTATAAATGAACAACAGAAACTCATGAGAAAGAACACCAGTTCAATAATGACATCAGAGGAATGAGTTTTGAAATGCTTTCACAAAACTCGAAAAATGAAGACAAAATAAAGCACTGCTGAAAATGTTTGGGATCTGCTAACTGTGGAAGAATATGATAGCAGGGCTGCACATGAGCATGAATAGTACAGCTATCTCTTTGTCTGTGACTGGCTCAACCTCTCACCCAGGGCAATGGGCTCATTAAAACACCCTCATCGATCAGCGCTCTCTCCCCCAGTGCCAGCCAGGAGTACTTATTTCCCAACACTATCACACATGGTGTAGTGGTCTCAGCTTCTGACACTCCCCCACTTAGGTACATAGACTATCCAATACTGTAATACAGTAAGCTGGCCAAGTAGGATCAAATCCGTTCCGTTCTAACTGGACACTACACACTAAAGACTGTCTGACTTGTGAGTAGCACTGCAAACAATATATGCCAGATTAATAATCTAGCTTGAACTGGTTTTATGTATTTGCTAACAAAATGCTGGTGCTGATGAAAATAAAGAAGAACCTATTTTAAAAGTTCACTGTTTTAATGAACTTTCCTGCTATTACATATCTTTCTCATATTAAAATTATATCCAATAAAATATAACAAAAGTAAATCATTTTTGCCATCATTTTTCGGATCAGAAAAAGGAAAGGGGGACACCAAATGGAAGACCTAACTGTCACACTGAAAGAATACAAAAAGTATGTAGTGGTCAGTAGTGGTCATCTCCCCCAAGAAAAAAGCTGGACTTGTCACTGAACATGACCAGTTGCCATTCTAAGTGACTTCTTCTCAGTTTGGCATGACACTATTGAAGTTTCTGGTGATGCTAATGTGGTGTTAACAGCAGTCATTGTAACTGCCTGTGTGCATGTAGTCCCATGTTGTGCAACCATCTACCAGCAGTGCCAATGACCTTATATAGTCAGTCAGGTACAGTGATAAGGCCCGTCCTTGCTGACAATGTAAAACTTTTGCATTTTTTGCATTTCATTTGCATATAGGGCTGGGCGATATATTGATACATCTATATCGCAAAATAAATGTTCCGTTTCAATCTTACAGAAAACATTTTTTTCTTCTTTGTTCTGCCCCCTGCTCTCATCTCCTCCTCTACTCTGCTCTCCTCCACCCCCATATAATAGACATCAAAAAGAGCTCTGGCATGAAGATTACTTGTTTTATGTTCATTTCTTCTTTATACACACAAGTGTGTTTAACTATAGGATGTTGTGGGGTGTCCTAATTTTTTCATAACATATATTGTATATTGCCTTTCAGATAAAACCTATTGAGCTATGATTTTTGTCCATATCACCCAAACCTATTTGCATATCTCACAAGATCAGACTCACCAAGTGTCATTCCTGTTGGTTGTTTTCTTATGGGTGCAGCAATTACTGATGATGAGTGTATAAAGCTAAACCCTTTTAACTACTCTCTGGTAATCTGCTAATTATGTCCACCTGTTTTGATGCAGCTGATGTAATTCAGTCAACAAGACGACACATCTGGTGTTGTCCTGGCTTTTTAAACCCTGGGAAACTGTTTTTCAGAACAATTTTGTTAAATAAATAACTGCGATGTGCAAACAGACGCTGTTATTAAGCAGACACTGATACCACTGAACTGAGCTTTAAAACCTTCAAACAGGACAAAGACCTTCATTCCCTTTAATCGGAATCTGATGTATCTGACTGCTGCTCTAAAATTGATCCAGCATTTCCAAAGTTCTTCCAGGAGATCGAGAGCAACATGGCTGAACAATTAAAAATACATTAACTGAAATCATAATTTTCACTCTCCACAATTAGACCAAGGCAAAAGGTTATAATTAATGCACTGCACTTAGGAGCATAGTCTCTATATCAAAATCAAGCTAATTATAATGGTTGACTTTACCATGCATTGAATGGAGAGTGAGCAGCCTCACGCCGCGCACAGAACACAGTGTACAGAAATGTTAATTACAATATCAATTGTGGTACACAAATATAAATTCTGCCTTAATCACACAGCCATAGGTCACAGTTATTCACTAACTTGGGCTATTAGAAAGTTTAATCCTAACTAACTTCTGAAAGAGTGCAAGACACTTGACTCATGACCTGCAGAAAAGCTGAGGCGTGGTGAAGACGTGATTAGCATGTAATTGTTTTATCAGAGCTTCCACTCTTTAGGGAATCATTTTCCAGGACCTTTCCACAACAATCTCCATGACTTATATAAATGACATCTGTTGCTCATGAAAGGTCATCTTAAAAGTCACCCAGTTGTGGATATCTTCAGCATAAAATCAACATAAACCATGAAAACAGCCACACAGTACCTCTTATTGAAATATTAAAACTGAGCACGCCACTTTCTTGAAGCATGCAGCATTCAATCATCCACACATCTGCCCAGCACAACTTCCAACAGGACAGAAGCTAAAACTGAGTGTGCCAAGCCCAGAGCAGCAATGACGGAGACATTATTCTCCTGATTATAATAGTGTAGCTCATAATATTCTCCTGGAAAAGGTTTTTTATACATATATATATAATTTAATTCAGAAAGGTAAACATACTTTTGATCAGTGTGGCTTATAGCTCCATTCTAATTGGAATATTTCTAGTTAATTACTATTCAAACAGTAGAAATACAGTGTCTACTTCAGCACAATCAACCACTATCATAGGGAAGACTGCTGACCGGACAGTTGTCCAGGAGATGAACATTCTATACAAAAAACAATTCTTATATGGTTTAAGGCTCCCATGTCCAAGATCCTTAAGTAACTTTTGGAGGTTGTTCAATTTGAAACTGTGGTGGAACCTCTTAAGATGCTTTAAGGCAGCTCCAAGAACCTTGTCATTTTATTGAAAGTTCCTTGAATCACCTAAAGAGGTGTTCCAGTTTTAAATTGTACTTTAAATCTTGTACTTTTAACAGTGACTAGAAGATTTTAGAGCAACTGCTTACAACAGCTTTATGGTTCCATTTCCAGCAACCTGCCCACATTATTTTAATAATTTAAGATACTGGATACTGATACTGGATTTTCATGAGCAATATGCCATACTGATCCTAAAGAAAACGGCTTGACATTTCACTTCACACGTAATGAATATATGAATATATGATCATTTAACTTTTGAATTAAATTATGAACAATTGCTACACAATTAAATGATCAGCCTATTCACAATATTCATATTCCCACCCCTCTGCATGTCCCTGTATTTAAGCTGTACAACATCAAGGACCTCTGTAGCCCAAAAGGGGAGGGACCCATCAGAACAAATTACATCAGATTTTCAAGACACTCAGGAAACTTGGGATGAACGTTATTCAGGCTAATGTAATTCTCTGATACTGTAATAACCTGATATTTGGAAAATGAGAAAATTTCATAAATATCACCCACTTTTCACTGAAAATACCCATAACCCGAGCAGATTCATTATGAAGAACCATCTTTGGTGCTCTTTTGTAAAGCAGGTTACAGAAAGTCAGAGCTCCATTCTTTGTCTTTCAAGACAAAATGTCTGCAGTCTGTCTTAAAATACATTTTATGGCGAGTTTACTGTGGCTTTTCCATTTATTTTGGGCTGGCGCCTTCCTCTGACAGCTTTAGTCCACAGATGAATTAGTCTACAGAAAAGGCCAAATTCTCCAAACAAATCCCATTCAGCTCCAGTAATGCTTTTATAAAATGTACATAAATAAATAACAACAGCAATGTAGAAAAATCGAAACTAATGCTGCAAATAAAAATGTCACTGTCCATTTAAATACTGCTAATGGCGCCTATAGTGATTTAGTCACACTCCGACTGCAGCAATATCTGGATCTTATGCAGTCTGACTCTACAATAGAGCAGCACAGGCTGCAGAAAACTTGAATCTCCAAGCAAAAAATAATAATTGACATAACTCACAATTCAGTACTCATATGTTTTGGGAAACACCTGTGTATATTCATGATCTGTCAGAAAAAAAACATAGATTTTTAAACATCTTGCCTTCTCCTCAAAAGAAGACAGTGAAATCTGATGTTCAGCAGTATGGAGTAAAGAGCAGCGCAGCAGCAGTGGATCAAATCACTAAAATCAATAGAAACAAACAGCAAATCTTGTTATAGATTAGTTGGCTTGTCGACATTTTCACACTTAATTACCTTAATTGAAATGATATACAGATAGTACTGCAGTCCAGTACAATCAATCCAGAGTCATAAATTCTGCAACTCAAACATCGTCTTAAACACGGTTCTGTGGGAACTGTTAAACACACACTGCATCCGCAGCAGAATCTCAGCATACAGAGTAACTGAGATACTGAACATCACAGTCTCGGTCTGCTTTTTATCCACTTCCAAATTACCCAACCCTATCACATATGATGCTCCCGACATAAGACACGCACATGCCTCCTCTGACACATATGAAGCCAGCCACCAACTTATTTCAAAATACCACCTTTCAGATTCAATGGCAGATGCCTGTGCCAACCAGCATTGCACTGAGTGTGATGAGGAGACAGAATGCCATCTACCAACCCAGAAAGTGCATGGTCAATTTCCCTCTCTCGGACTCCGGCTACCAATGGCAAGAAGCAAGACCTGTGATCCTCGGATCACACCACTAGCTTCAGGACACCCAAATCATAATGGGCTGAATCTCCATTTATTTTGTCGCTGGTTGCAGCCCTAGCTCACAATGAGAATCTGAGAAGAATCTATGAACCTTTAACTAATCGAGCAACAGGCCATCAAATGTTATCCATTCCTAAAGCATGAGCCTTTCTGCTAATTCAGCACATCTAGACTACATTATACACTCAGTGCAGCACTTTGAAAGCTCTGCATTTCTGCTGACTCCTCATCAAACGAAGCACAGGCATTTAAAGTGTTATGACTTAAATAAGTTCAATAAAATAAATTATTAGGATTAAAAGATGACGAGGGCAACAAGACAGATGAAAAAGCAAGAGTAATGGTACATTTATTTTTCAATGTGGATTAAGTACATCATTCCAGGCAAAAAGATAGGGATCTTTAAAGCAGTACCGAAGCCCATTCTGACATTCTACTGCAAATACAAGACCTGTGGATACTGTTAACTTGGGCTGCAGCTGTTACAAACATCAAGATTCCCCAATCTGTCTCTAGTTCCACTTGGTATATCAGGAACATGTGCATAAGGTATGATATGACCACAGTTTTCCAAGTCACTCCACTTTCATATAGACTGCATGTTGCATGATCCCGTTTCAGAGCAAACCCAGCAAACCCTCAGTCAAGTTCAGAAGGTGGACAATGGGATTTACCTACTATGTGTTCCAGAGATGCACATGGCCCAAGCAAAAACAAACACTTTTCTTCCAACCACATCTGTATTTTTGTGCTGGAAGTGAAAACATGGCATCTCTTCAGTCAGACCACAACTATTATAAAAGAATGTTAGTCTCTATGCTATCCTCAGTGCTAACAATACAGAAGAGCAGAACACTACTCTGTTTCAGTCACATACACTTATAGAAACAAATAAATAAATACCCACCACAGACAAGTTGCTGTAATGAAATGAAACGGTGTGATGATGATGATGTATGTAAAAGATTACAATATTAGAGTGAAAGGATCAGTTTATTGGGGAAAACTGTACAAAGGAGGCTCCGGTTCCCTGTCGGACCACCTCTAGCCTGGATTCAAAATGAGATACGGTTGGGCACGGAGGCATACAGGTTCCATATGGCATCCTGTGGCATATTTGCCCACAGATGTTGTAGCCGGGCCTGTAGATCATAAGCAATTGTAGGTTGCTGAAGCTGAATGGCACTTAATCTGGCAACTGTGCAGACCAATCTGGCAGAGACATTCTTGTGAAACCCAGAGCGCTATTATCCTACTGCAAAACTCCAGGTGAAGGCTCTGCAACACACATGGCTGCAGGATGTCCTGCACATAGTGCTGAGCTGTCCATTTTATCACTAGGAGTGACCAATTTTTGCATGCAATGGTTCCCAAGATACCACAGCAGATACCACCAGGGCAGGATTGAAGTGCCCAGCATGAGGCCTAAATATTTGATTCTCACTGTGTCAGATCCAAAACAAACCCGGATTTGTGGCAAAAGACAATACCGTTCCGGTTGGTAGCAGTAACCAGGCAAACAAAGGCAATAGTGGCAATAGTGAACCTATACCAGTGGTTCTCAATTCTCGTCCTGGGGTAACACTACCCTGCTTGTTTTTCCTAATTCCAGCACACCTGATTCAACTAATGAACTAACAGACAAGACCTTGCTGAGTTGAACCCGATGTGTTCTAGATGGTCATTTTGACATTTTGTTGAAACCACCATCCTGCTTTGAAACAGGTCAATGATCTCTCCCCAATTGGTACACTACCCAAAAGTAGTATCTGAGAGCCTTTTAATTGAGCAGCAGAGGAAGCAATTTGCTCCCTGTGGGTCTCCTTGTGCCAAGACCCAACGTCTAAACCGAAAAGTCACTGCTTGTTTTGCACAATGCTATTCAGCATGCATAACGGTGACTGTTAGTGCTCTCCTCTATATCCATTCTGCTGTCCAATGCATTATCAGCAGTTTGAAAAGGTATGCTTGGCTGGCTTCATATGAGGAAGAACGTGCTAGTCTTCATCTCCCAGCACTGGTGGCATTGAGTCAAAACCACTGGGTGGGAACTGGAAGTCACCAAAAATGAAATGAAAATTGGGTTAAATCTTTTCAAAATGCATAACCATAAATGTCACAGACTGCAAACCCAAAGCTTATTCATTCAAACACACCCACAGCTGTAACAGAGCAAGGCCCGTCGTACAAGGGTGATACAGAGGGCAGAGGGTGGCTGATATTTGGCCTATGACAGCTATGTGCCAGCCAGTAGAGAGGCTATTACATAAATTCTGGATGCCGCAATAAGGATCATTTCCTGCTCTATGACAAGTGAATGAGGGCATGTGTGTAGGAGCAAGCATATAATGAAATGATGGAAATCTGCAGAATGCTTGTCATTTTCTACTGATGGCGGCAAGCAGCGGGACTCCGGCCGTATTTGTGCTTTTGCCTTTGTCAGAGAAGTCAGGGGTCCATTACTGAGCCTAAAATCATTACCTCCCTCATAAACAGCAATGATAATAGTGGTGGTGATGATGATGATGATGATGATGGTGGTGGTGATGATAATGATGCAATAAGAGAAGATGTCCATCTCCAGAATGATCTTCCACCTTCGTACTGCATCCCTGCACTTTCTGGCCAAATATGAAAATACCAATTTTGATCTGAATTGAGTTTAATAAACATAGTGATTTCTCCCCCCCACCTCATTTTCTGTTATGAGCTGCATTATGGCCTGAATGAAATGAGATACTTTATGTGGTACACACAAATGAAATTAATATTTGCGAGGCACCGTGTGTGTGTGTGTATGTGAGGAGGCTTAATCAGTAGTTAAATGAGTCTAGCAGACACAGGAAGAATCCTTTTCAGACAGCACGTTTGGCCGGTCTGTTCCAGCTAAAGCTCTGCACACTGAAAAGGTCCAGTGCTCTCACTGCTCATTAGGAAGTAATACCATACACACACACACACACACACACACATACACACACAGAGGGACTCTCCTGGCCCTAAGACACAAAGGAACTGTCACTGTTTCTAAACAGACATCTACCATAATATCCTAAGGCGTACGCCATAGTCTTTTCACTCCATGATCTAACTTCAGAAGAATGTTCACGTAGACAGAGACAAGGCATATCAAGTGTCTGTGCAGGGGATCATTCCATCAGCATGCAAATAACATCCATCAAGTCTAAAGATCAAGTGGAGCAATAGAACAGGGCTCAATCCAAGTTGCTTTAGCATTATTACATTCGATTACTAGTTATGCTAAGTATTCCAGCCCTCAATTGCAAAAATGATGTCCGGATTTCATGCAATTTCACAAGCAGGCTCAAGAGAAGAAAAAGCTCTGCTTCTGGAAACTGCCTGTCTGATGGAAATTGGAGAGAGAGGAACACTGTCAGTCACACTGAGTCATGTCTCACTGGTTATATGATTCATTAGAAGGAAATATCAAAATTCCATTTAACGGCACAAGAAAAAGGGGAAAACTGGCTTCAGTAGAGTGGTGCATGATGTTTAAAGCAAAAATCAAGCTTGGCTTGGATGTATGCTTACAGAAAAACTCTTTAATTGGTACAGAACTTCTAAATTAAGTAGATACTCTTAAAACTGTACTAAACGTTTGTACATCTAATTTAGAAAAACATAAAAATCATCGTAGAAATCATTTTCTTGAAGAATGATCAAATCAAATTGGTTCTTCTATAGTATTGCTCTAATTAATTAACCATTTGTTTCCTCTTTCACAGCTTTATATATTAGTGCATCTCAAAAAATGTAAAAGATGAAAAAAAATATTTAATTCAAAAGGTTAAATTGTCATTTTGCGTTCAGTACCTCAAAAGGCTTGATCTTACTTTTAGTTTTACTTATTGGCTTATAGCTCATGAAAACCACAGATTATTAGAATATTTCATTTTGTAAATTACTATCCATACACACACTGATGCAGTAAATTGTGGTAAACGAACACATATGTGTCAGAAGATTGACACTTTTGCATTATACATCCTTTTCTGTTTGATCTGTAAAATTTTAGAATTTGAGGTTCTAGATTTCGGATTTCATGAGCTATAAGCCATACTGAAAAGTTCCTGTTACATGTAATTTATACGACAGTTCACCTTTAAATAAATGAATAAAATAACCATCAATAATTTTAAAGATGCTCTAATACACATAATAACTAGGGTGTCAAACCATAAAGTTATTTGGTTTGTGAACAAAAGTACTCTTTGAGTCCCATGAAGACACTTCCAACAGTTCTTTACAGCAGGTTTGTTAGGAACCAAAGGTGGTTCTTTTATGGCATGCACAATTTACTGACTTCTCTGCTCTAACAGAGGTACTAAACCTGGCAATTAACAGGTGAGATGAATCAGGTGAGCATGAGCAGGAGGAGCACACACTGTTCAGGAGGGTGGCACTCCAGGACCAGACTTGCCTACCTCTGCTATAGAAGAACCATTTTTGCTTCTTTACAATGAGTAGTTCAATAAAAAATGTAAATCAGATGTTAAGGGTGAAGCTTAAATAAACTTAACATAATGTTGGTGGTATCAATAAATAGGAGCGAGTGAGCAGCAAGTTTTTTTCTGGCCCTATCCATCCTCTTTCTCAGTTCTATTAACAATGTGGAAAAAAACAAAATAAAGCATTAAACACAATTTTATTACCAATGACTACCAACAAAGAAGTGCCTGTAGAGAACAGTGCCTTTTTTGATGACAGTGAGAGAGGCTACATGAGCTGTCCTTAATAGGCCTCATGCTATACTAACACTTCCTTCAAGGGTATCACTTGGTACCTTGTACTGACCTCTAAAAACATTATTTTGCCCAGTGTAAAGGATGTAGAAACAATAAAGAAAATCCATCTCAGCTTATAACAAGCCAGGCAGTGTTATTGAGGTGGGTTGCAATAACTGGGGGGGGGGGGGCTGCACGAAGCAGGATTTCTCAGTATAGCCAGATAACTAAAGCTTGGAGTCTAGTCTGGCCAATAGGCAAAGATCTGAGTGACATTCCCACTGGACAACATTACTGGGTAACTGAGAAAATCTGCTTTGTGGTGGCTGCACTTTCGTTTTTAAACGTCCACAGCATTTCCTAACCATTGATCTGTTTTCATGTGGATGGAACAAAAGCATTTCCAAAGTCTGTGAACATTAGTGGCTACCAACTCGCTTTATGACGTAAACAGAGCTGGAGACAACAGTCTGTTTGGCATTCTGACAGCAGCAAGTTTTCAAAGAGCTCCACAGAGGACAACCGTGGAAAGAGCAACGTGTAGCCCTTCAGGAGCCATAAGATAACAGCAGCTGAGGGGTGGCTGCCAACGGTGGACATGGATCCCTATCAAATACCACACTTTGCTCCTTTGGGACAACTTTGTTGCCGAAACGCTTCACATCACTAACTGCTAAACAGCAGTAGCCCTCCGTTTGAAGTCCAGATAACAGTGGACTAGTTTTCTCCTGATACCATGGGTCTTATTTGGAAGTCTCGCAAGCAGATGCTAACCAACTCCGTTTCTGTGGGGAGGCATGCTAATTGTTTTTTGAGCTGGCCGTGGGCCAGGCGTTTCGATGATATCAGCCCATTTGGCTGCCAGCTCAGCACTCAGGCATCTGGCATTCCTGAACATAATGAAAAAATAGCAGCATAGCTCCGGCCTACGTTCGCCTGGATAATTAAAGGGTCCTTTTTACGCAGTATGATAACTTCCTGAGCGACTCCCGAGTACTTCCTCCACCTTCCCTTCTAAGGTCTCCAACTCCTTCCAACTCTTCTGGCCCACCCTCCTTCTGCTCTTTTCCTTTCTTGCTCACTCACTGTATTTATTTATTGGCCCAAGCCAATGGCTAGAAGACACAGAGTGCTCAGGCGTTACCACCCTTTAACAACTCCGGCAGGTTACCAAGCCTGGAACATTCCTAGGAGCTCTGGCGGCAGATCACAGGGATCCCAGCAGGAGACTGACATGCCTGGGTCACTGGAAACACCTCTCTGAATTTCAAAACAAGCAATCATGGGTCACTGTACACACACACACACACACACACACACACACACACACAAATGCACACACATGAAATTAGAGAGCAACAGCTCAAAGCAATAATTCTGCTCTTTTAAAGTGATAGCACTCGTACACAGAGGCAAGATGCCATTTTTAAAAAGGGGGTTAAGATTAGTGCAACCAAATCTAGGCCACTGCTAAGTTCACTTTAATCCTGAATCACATTAAATACATAATTACACAGCTGCAGGAAAATGTCTCCAATTACCATAACAAAAAAATTAAAGACCCTGAGCTGGTGAGACTTCAATAGCAAAGGATGAAATCTGGTAATTAACAACTTCCCAGCACTCCATCACAGCAAGATAACACACAGCACAGTTGCTGTAAGCTGCGACACCAGGCTAAGAACTCCCCCTGTCCACAAATATGAAATCCAGAGCACTAGGCTTTCCTCCATCAGCATCCAGCACAACTGCCTCTAATTCACAGCCATTTGGACAAGTTAAGAAGCTGTAAAACAGCAAAAGCCAGGACACTAAAAGATCAATTATACTGCTTGTACAACCAATCCAAACCAAATGAAGACAACCGGACAAGAGTTGAGGGGGCAAGGGTCTCTAAGCCACCTTGTGCCTCATACCAAACTAATGTTTACTACTCAAACCTGCAGTCAGCCCAATACGAGAGGCAGAAACATGAGGTCTATGCAATATGTCCAGATACAGACCAGTCTGCTTATTATGCAGCTAATCAATTTAATATGAAGCCTCTCATTATCACTAAGCTTCTAAACATTTAGCGATGAGACAGATTCATTATTAAATAATGGAATAATTACAGGTCTTCAAGATTTAATAAGACAAAATGAAAATGTTAAGAGCAGACTAATCTTTAGATAGCAAAGCACTTACATTTGAACAGCTGAGATGCATAATGTGGCAAAGGAGAATCATAGGAAGACAATAATAAGCCATAAAGGCATTCATGTTATTGCAGTACAGGCTTAAGCTTAAAGACTGTCTTAGGCTGAGATTAAATACTTTTCCATTTCCAACTATGGTTGGGTAGTGAAGTTAAAGTTTTAACAGGCATGTACGATGTACACAATCAAGTACCCATTCACATCAATCAATTTAAGTCAAATTTCAAGCATAACACCCAATCAGGGCAGTGGTGGGCTGAAAGCAGTCTCAAGTGGGTTTACAACATCAGAATCTAGACTATGAAAAGGCAGAACATGGAGAGAAGACCGAAGAACAGTGGTTCAGAGCAGTCAGTCAGGTAGTGAACCTCATGGGTAAAACACTATATCTTAGCTAATACACTATAACAATGTGACAAATTGGTTCTGTCTCTTTTCTCTTGTATAAAAAGTGTAAAAATGACACAATGTGAGATTATTTGTGCAATTTTCCAGCTTTCATGAATAAATGTAACATTATGATTATTAACAGTATTAATTAAACTTCAGAAAAAGGCTGAAGGGCATTTGTTGCAGCCAGCTCATATTCTGATTCATATTCTGTCTCACAGGGGAGCAGAAATAGTAATGAAAACAATGTATCATTTAAGATCGATAGTGTGTGCACACAGGACTGATGGATCATTCCACAGTATAATGTTTCCCATCAAAGTTAATACATGCAAAACCAGCAGCACTGTGCTGCAGTATACTGCTACGAATCATACGCTTCATGGGCAAGTCAAATGTGTGTGTATGTGCTGGAAGAAAGAAAATAAGAAAGAAAGACAGAAACAAAAAAAAAACAGAAAGAAAAAATAGAAAGAAAAAATAAAGATTAAGAAAATAAAAAGGAAATCAGAAAAAAATATTTGAAAGAAAATAAAAAATAAAAACAAGTGTAAAACAGACAGAATAAAAAATCAGAAATCAAAGAAAGATCAAGAAAACAAAACAAGAAATCTGAAAAAAAGAAACATTAGAAACAAACAAACAAACAAACAAACAAACAAACAAACAAACAAACAAAACAAAAGAGATCAAGAAAACAAAATAGAAATCCTAAAAGAAAAAACAGAAAGAAAAGAATGAAAGACAAGTAAGAAATATCAAGTAAGAGCATACCAAGAAAGAAAGGTTCAAGATGAAGAATGAATATCAAAAAGAAACAATAACAAAGAACACCAAGAAAAAGAAAATCAAGTAAGATAAAAGCTGAATATCAAGAAGAAAAGCATATCAAGTAAGAACTAACAAGTAATAAACTTACAAGTTTGTGTGTGTGTGTGTGTGTGTGTGTGTGTGTGTGTGTGTGTGTGTGTGTGTTTGTGTGTGCGCGAGATCCTCTCTCTGACCCCGAATGTCTTAGAGCAATCTGTGTGGGCTCATATCAAACAGCTCCTCTGGCCTACAAATGGAGCCCAGGAGATAGTGGCCAATCACACTCCTCCAAACAGCTCCATTCATTGAGCCACAGTCCGGCTTGTACATCACCAGCCTACACGCCAACTCTACTGGGACTAACAGCCAATAGCCCTGCACAAGCACAAATAACACACTCCCCGAAACAGGAGTGTGCACACAATGACATGTTGATGGACACATTGAGTAGATAGGAGCCTGTGTTGAGAACAACACTGCTATACGGTCACTTGAGTATTAAAACCATGTCCAGTGAATTCATACATCACACCTTTCCAAGTAGCACACCTAAACCTTCCCCCATATATGTGACAATATTGTTATACAGCCCCAGCCTTCCACACTACCTGCATAACATTAGCTTGTGGAGCAAGGCATGATGCAATATAGTGTGGTCTCAGCTTAAGCATCACACACCTGCATCAGCAAAAACACACAAGGCCAGCCGGTCTGCCCATCAGTCAAATTGCCACCTCTAAAGACAGAGCAATAACACACAATATTGCAGAGCGAGTAAGTCTCGTAGCAATCTGCAATCTCATTTCCACACAGTACCCCTACAGGGATGCAGGATGAGACACCAATCAGTTATTAGAGCCCAGACCACGGCCCTGCTGCATAAAGATAGAGGGAGAGACAGAGAGATACACCTTTTCATCAGACCACAGGGATGAGAGCAGAGGAGAGTGGGTGCCTCTCAAGCTGCTGTGCTATTTAAATAATGGAGTCAATATGAGTTTGAGCAGCAACGGGGCAGAGCTCTGATGAGGAGTCAAAGGGTCGTGGCTCTGGAGAGTCAGCGGCCAGAGCGATTTAACTTAAATTTGCATTTAATGTAGAGCAGGATAGAACAAGTCACACACACCTGCATCACCACACCTCTGATTAAGTAAATTTCACCTCTGAAATTTTATCTCTACAATGATTAGTCTCAGTATGTTTCTCTAGGTGATGCCACAACCGTTCCTGGCTAGTCCCACAGTGCCATCTCTTCACATCACTCAGACATCAGCCATTAGTTAAGTCAATCTTGAGAGCTGGTCAGATCATATAGATGCATATTTCGAGAACTGCTACATAATTGTGTGCAGCTAGAATGATTCAAATCCGACTCAAACGTACATATTTGTAGAATCTGTAATGCTAACATGCCTTCTAGGGGGAGCAGAATAAAGACTTGCTATTATTTTTAACCTGATACCAGTATTGAGAGTACATCACTCAGCCCAATACAGTGAGTATCAGCAGAGCATTGCAAACACAGCTAATGCTACTTTGAGCTACATATACCAAGCAATGCCTGCAAGCCACTAATGCTGAACATACCAGGATTATCAGTAAGGTGTTAGCATTAGAACACACCTTCAGCAGAGTACGCATGCTGTATGAGTGACAGGTTACAGTCACAGAGGAGCTGGAACCACTGACTGCATACATGATATACACAGTTGTTCATTGGAATATGTAATCACATGATATTTATCTTTAGGTTCAGGTGAGTCCTGCATTCACATACCATAAAAATAACAGTGTAAAAATGCTGAAAGTAATTGACATTTTGATGAAGGTTGTTTTATCCACACCTACGGACATACACCGCTTCTGTAAATAAAAAGTCAAATCTGAGCACGATGATAAATCATCATTAGCCACACAAAATAATGTGATTACAAATTTGACAGCCGTAATAAATGTAATTGTTATATTTTAATATCATTTTATACTATGCCTTGTTAGAATCCACATTTCCCACCCATACCTCTCTCAAATCCTCTTGTAATATTACGATGCTGGACACACATCATTTTCAAATGAAGCAGTTTTGTCCTGTACAAACTGCTGCAGGTCTGCTGCACGAACTGCTGTTCATAGCTAAATTCCGAATTGTCTCCTGACTAAAAAAAGTAAACACCCAATGTGTCATGGTCATCTGGTCAAACTCGTGGTGTTTTATTCATTCAGTGATACAATGTGGCATCTATCAGCTGCCCCACAGCACCAAGGTCAAATGCCTCAACAGAACACCTGCTACAATTCATATGTTTTCCATATTACTTTGTTAAACTCATAGATACTATATATGTCCATATGTTTGTGGACCCCACTCCTTCTAATTCATTGCTGATAAATGCAAACATGCACATACACAGTATAGTATAGTCCCTGCCCTACTGGCACCATGCCTAATGCCAGACATGAAGTAGAACGTTATAAAAGCCAGCCAACATTGAGCTGTGGAATGATACTGATCCATCTATTACTTTTGGGATGAGTTGAGGAGTTGTGGATGCAGTAGGGTTGTGATCATCTTAACATCCTGACCTCATTAATGCTTGTGTTGCAGAATGCAATGAAATACTCAATGCTCAACAATCTAGAAGAAAGCCCTGGACACTACAGACATTTCATCCAAAAAATACTCTTAATAATCAGAAGAATTTCAGAAGAAACAATGAATGAGGACATCATCAGCTGGTCCAAATATCAGTCTGTCTTGTTCAGTTCCTCTCTCTCCCTTTGCCAATCAATTTGAGGAAATTCCAAGGAATTCCTAAAGAATTCACAAGGAATTCTCAAGTAGCTCAACTCAATCGGCTAAGGAAAGGAAGGCATCTAGGCACTACTCCCAAATGGCCGAAATTGGGGAACATTTGGACTGGCTGATGACAGGTTCTGCTAAGGTAGTGAAGCATGTAGTGGACAAAACATCACACCACAAATGTTCCATCTTACCTGTTCAAGTAGTTTCCTGTATCTTAGCGTGGCTTGTTGAATAAGGTCCCGGACTGTCCAACCTTCCTTGCATGGCACGACCACACCAGTGCGTCCAAAAGTTACTGTAACCTTCATCTTGTCCAGATATGCTGTTTGGTTCACCAGCAACACAGGCAGCAGTAACAAGTGCTTCAACAGTCAAGCGCTGCACTCATACAGATGGGCTTCTTGCAATTTTTCTAGGCCTGGATGGGCAAAAAATATTGTGTTAGACAAAACCCTGAACAATGAAAGCATGTAGTACTATAGTAAGAGACTGTAGCACTATAGTAAGAGACTGTTAAAGTACAGACATGGACTGTACTACTATAGAAACAGACTGTTAGAGTGTTATAGTATAGAAATAGACTGTTATAATATAGAAATAGACTGTTATAGTAAAGAAATAGACTGTTATAGAATAGTTAGACTATTATAGTATAGTTAGAGTGTTATAGTAAAGAAAGAAATAGACTGTTAGAGTATAGAAATAGACTGTTAGAGTATAGAAATAGACTGTTAGAGTATAGAAATAGACTGTTATAGTATTGAACTAGACTGTTATAGTATAGTTAGACTATTATAGTATAGTTAGAGTGTTATAGTATAGAAATAGACTGTTATAGTATAGTTAGACTGTTACGGTATAGAAATAGTCTATTATAGTATAGTTAGACTGTTATAATATAGAAATAGACTGTTATAGTATAGAAATAGACTGTTATAGTATAGTTATAGTGTTATAGTATAGAAATAGACTGTTATAGTATAGAAATAGACTGTTAAAGTATAGAGTGTTATAGTATAGAAATAGACTGTTATAGAATAGTTTGACTGTTATAGAATAGAAATAGACTGTTATAGTATAGTTAGAGTGTTATAGTATAGAAATAGACTGTTATAGTATAGAAATAGACTGTTATAGTATAGTTAGAGTGTTATAGTATAGAAATAGACTGTTATAGTATAGTTAGAGTGTTATAGTATAGAAATAGACTGTTATAGTATAGAAATAGACTGTTATAGAATAGTTAGAGTGTTATAGTACAGATAAGAGACTGTAACAGTATAGATAAGTGTGTGTGTGTGTGTGTGTGTGTGTGTGTGTGTGTGTGTGTGTGTGTGTGTGTGTGTGTGTGCAGCAGGGCTCAGGTTGGACACACTGAAGCAGGGCAGTATTTACAGTTCACGGTTGCTAGGTGACGGCGCTGGGAGCGCTGGGAGCGCGGTTCCGGTCTCCTATGCGGCTCTACATTCAGACCTGCTGCTCTGATTGACGGACTGGGGGTCGGGTTAGCTCCACTGCTAGGCTAAGCAGCTGCCCGGCTCTGTAACTGCGCGCGTCCGCGACTCTACAGCAGAGCAGTGAAGGAAACTCCATTAAAGTGGAGCTCTGCCCGCGCGCCTGTGAGCTCGGGGGGGTTGAGTCAGAGCGGTGAAAGATCAGCTCATAGTTGTGTGGCTTTGCACCATCCTGTTCTTCACCCACCTGAAGCTGCTCCACCGAGCCCGCGTGCAGGCGCTCCTACAGCTCCTCCATCAGTCCCAAGTCCCGCTTATGTCAGTGTTGTGTGGGAAGAAGCTCTTTCGCCGCTCCGGCTCCTGCTCCTCTGTCCTGCACTCTTCTCCTGAACTGCAGGGCCACGCACTGCAACTTTTGTTAAAGGGCCAGTGCACTGTTTACTCCTTCCACTGTCTGACCTCCTCTCCTGAGAAGTGCCACGGCTTATGCACTCTAGTGCACTGTTGCTCAAGTGCCTTCTGCACTCTGCTGTTTCTCCAAGCAGCTCCTGGAGTCATTTTAGTGCTTTCCCTGCTCTCTGGAAAGCTGCATGTACTGTATTTATAGCTGTATAATGAGTTCAGAATGAGGAATACTCTAAACCTCCAGTACTGTCGTCTAGAAAAGCAAATGTGACATATCCACAACTGTCAAACGGGGCATTTCCATGAGGCTTGGCTCATTTTCTTCATGAACCAACTTTTACAGACATCCGGTTCAGCCATGACAGCTCTAAATCCCTTTTTTCGGATGGAATTCTTTAAGATGGGGCAGTGGGGTGAAGTAATTTGAACAGAGGTTCTCTGTGGCTGTAGTCCCATCCTCATGCACCATGTCATTTTCCCGACTGCATTCCCACACCAGTAAAAGTACCGGACTATTTTACCTACTGTATAACGAGTCATAAAAATAACCTCAGGATATATCAGTCTCGTGTAAATCAACATATGGGTAAATATCCCTTATATCCTATGGAAATGGAGTGGAGTGGAGCCAGATTTCTCAGTATTGAGTGGAGGCATTTCATTGTGTTAACCTCGGGTTGATCAAGTCTGTGGCAGATGTTCGTACTGCTAACGCTGTAAAACCTGTAGATGAAACCACGCAAGGGTCTGTACAGGCTGGTTCAGGCCACATTGTGTAGAGTGTAGATATTTTCAAAATAATGTTTGGAGGAGACAGTAGAAATTTATGCCAGGTTTACTTATCCCATGCAAGCTGGTCATAAATGTCAACAATGTCCTGTTGTAAAATGACTTTACTCTCCAGGTAAAGTTCGAATAGGGCTTTAAGTTGCAATGTGACCTCGATAAAACAAAAGCCAAAGAAGCATGTGGGTATTTATTCTCTCCAGCGCCCACTCAGTTAAAAACAAACTGAACTACCTTGGAAGGGGAACTCACAAACATGATGCAAGGAAGCCAACCCTTAAGAAACAAGCAGGTTCTCAACTGAAAGGTAACCAAGCCGACTTTTTACAGTCGCTTCAGATAGATAGACTCAGAAGTTCTTGTTACAGTGCTAATAAAGTCATAGCTGTGTTATGGTATGTAATTCTGCATGTTTAATTCTTTAACAAGATACTTGTAAAAAAGGCTTGTAAAAACACATCTGAGAATTTTTCACTCCAGTCAAAGACACATATGTACTATTTATCAACAGCTTTACAGAAACTTTAAAGGAAATTCTGACCAAAAAGTCAGCTGAACACAGTGCTTAAATGTTAAGCCTGATGTTGTGGATGGGCAGGGCATTTTTAGAATCTTACATTTGGCACTGAAGCCAGGACGGTAATAAAGGGAACAAGCACTAGAAGTCTGTAAGCATATATATTACCCTCGTAGTGCCAGTGTAAACCTATCGAAGCATACTTTTTCACTTTTAAGAACCAGATAGTGACCAAGTCAAGTTCCACCCCAGACATTATGAAGTTTGAACCAAAACCAAGATGAGACTCCATATTTGTCTATATTTTGCATGAATTATGCATTTAATTCAATGGACGCTTCTATTTTTGAGAATTTGTTTGATAAAGATCTACAGTAATACTCTGGGAATTCCAACAGGCTTTCTATAAGAATGTCACAGTTATGTTTCGTAAGGAAAACTCTTGCATTGGAGCCCCCATGCCCTGCACATTTGTTATTTTCTCTGCTCCCAACACATCTGATTCACCTCATCAGCTAATTAGGTCCTTCCTGAGTTGAACTGGGAATGCCAGAGGAGGGAAAAGATGCAACTGAACAGAAAAGTGTTCTCCAAGCCCATGACTGAGGGCCACTACACAAATGATGTAGTGATGTTCCTCATACATCTGAATTAATGGACAGTATAGTTGGTGCCAGGCCAGCTAGTATTGATTTCCCATCATCCTCGACAAGATCTAATGAAAAACCTTTTCCCATAGTAGCCAGCAGTGATAAGTGTGTTGATAGTTCATCGCGATCTGCTTATGCTGGAGTTTCGTTTCTGGGTCACAAAATAAAAGTGCCTTGCTTAAAATTGCTAATTAGACCCCGAAGTGAAAGCTGTGCAGAGTGAATTCATTTTAGGTTGCAGCTGAATAATTGAAAAGTGGCCTATAAAAGAATCATTTTGTAATTCTGCTATCATATCTGAGCTGAGAATGACATTTTAAGAAACAGTAGACTTTAAAATTCCCTTGTAGCTTAAAAATATTTGTAACAAGACATTTAAAGCATGAAATCCTTCAGAAAGTATCAGTGTTTTCCACAATACCTACATACTAGTGCAGACTATCAGACTTTACTCTGCGAACACTCTTTGACTCTGAACTGGGCACTCCCAACCTGATGATGTTCCAAAGAAACATTTTTCTCTGTGTGAACATACCCCTCCCTTCTTTACTGGAAGAGGCAGACTGGCGAGCAGCTCGCCCCCTGTCTGTGTCCCACAACCGCATCACGCTGTCCAATGCATCCTCGCTGCTTGCCTGCTCTTTTGAAACAGATAAACAGAAGAGTGCTGTCCTCCCTGTGTTCTCTTATACAACGTTTTCCACCATTTTTATCCACCACAGCTGTCTCTTTTACAGTGAATGCCAAAGATGGGTGGGGGATTGTGTAACTTTTCCATTCACTTTCAGGAACTTTTGTGTATACTGTAATCACTTCTGTTTTCTTTTAAAGCCCCCGCCAAGAATATCTCTGAACAGCACCGCTATCCCAGATTAGTAACACAATCAAGTACATTCTGTGTTTTTAGGGTAATAGATTCCTTTCATTTAAAAGCTTTTATTGATGCACTACTAAAACTGGTCCATTCCACAACATGGGACTCAGCATGATACAGCAAAAGCCCAACATGGATGTACCTAATCTCTTGAATATTTAGCGCTATTTCCAACACAAAACACACAAAAAAAAAAAATACTGTTTTATTTATATAATAAATATATATATATATATATATATATATATATATATATATATATATATATATATATATATATATATATATATTTTACTGTTGCTCAGTATTGCTTAAAGGTTCAAGGGTTCAAGGGTCATGGTTCGATTTATTTGTCACATACATAGTTATACATAGTACAACATGCAGTGAAATGCTTATTTACAACTGTCTGCACCCACAGATCAATAGGGGAGAAGGGAGAAGGTAGGGAGAGGGTAAACAGAATAAACAAAATAAATATGTGCAATCTGAGTAGAAAAAAATAAATAATAAATAATAATTAACTAAATAACTAATTCTGAGACTAAATAAATAGTCTCATAGGTCAGAATCTCAAAACATTAGAAATGTTTTATTCAAGCTTGAACTATATCAGTTTAAATTAAATGAATATAGAACATAAATATTAAATTATCATAAACCTTTTCACTATATTCATATTTTTTGAGTCTCTCTGCCATCTTGTTTTGTGGTTAATAAATATGTTAATAACCCTATGTTTTGTCCTGTGTACACGCTTACACTGTACAACACTGGATTCTGAATTGCAGACAGTTATATTAACAGTCAAAATATGAAATGTCAGTTAATGCTGCTGTACACTGAATTCACATTACTGGACTGCAGCTTTAACAGTTTCCCAGTGTAGTCAAATGGAATTACCAAGTTCAGTTTGAGCAGTTTTTTTCAAGTGACCACCTTGACTAAACTGGTCAGCCACAATGGTCACACTGATAGACCAAACTATCAAATTATAACCTATTAGCAACATAGAGTTTATTTTCTCCTGCTTTAATCAGTTTTTATATATATATATATATATATATATATATATATATATATATAAAACATGGTGGTAGAACCATGGCTTGGACCTGTTTCAAACACACTTTTGCAAGTTGAAAGCTGCTTGCACAGACATGAGTGGTGTGTGCAGCGCGTCTTCAGTGAAGAGAGCTTGACTGAACTTGATCATCAGATCTCACAAGATGCTGAAAGCACAGGTTCCTTTTTTTGGCTAATTTCCCTCAAAATGACCAAGTCAAACATTGGCTCATTTGGCTCATCTTGACTCATTCAGAAAATAGTATATTACAGCAATTTTGACTTTCCTCATTTTTATAGATGTCATTATATCAAACATTTCTGGTATGATGGCAGTTGGAGACATGAATGCTATAATATGGTCATAACCTTTTTTTTGGAAATTCCTTTTGCATCAGAAGTGAATTATATTATTTGAAATGCTACACTTTCATAGTGGAACAGGATGTACATCATTTTACATTGAACAGTCTAAACTTTGCTTACTCCACCATTTTTGCAAACTTAATTCTATTAATGTGCTATTTTAAACCATACATTAGAGAAATGCTGCCGCATTAGTGTTTTAATCACAAATGCATCTGTGATTGCAGTAAACACAAAAGCACACTCCAGACAGATGAAGCCATATTCACTGGTCAATCGTGGGGTTCTGCCTAAGGTTGCCCTTTGGCATTAAGCCTGAAACAATTTGTATTAAATATTGCATGAGAATTGCCTACAAAGCACCAAAGCTTGCTACGTGATGGGATTGTAAATACAAAAACACTCAGCTTCTGTTTCTTTTCAAGACTCATTTCCTAGAGTTAAGTCTAATCCTAGAATTAAAAAAAAACAGTTAATACCTGAAGACATTTATTCTTAATCTCTTATGAGGAAACATCATGTGAGTCTAAATTCTATTGCCCTGTGTCTTTGTTTATCTTCTAATACCAATTTCTTTAATTAATATACATTCACACTCAGCAACAGTGCATTCTAAATTGTATTATCCAACTCCCCACCATGTTAGAAGGCTGATAAATTCAATGCAACACAGACAATAGTGCCTCTGCTCTTTTCATTTCCATATTCCTGCCCTACTGTGCTCATTTTGTGCCAAAATGGCTTTGAAAATGGTCTCTGAGCTGTCAGTATTTTCATTTTCACAGCCTTTGACCACCTGACAATCAGCCCTTCAAGGCAGGGCCACAGCACACTAAACATAAGAGGTGAACATGGTGGCCATATGAGTAATTTGTGCATTATCACATAAGGTGGAGGAGAGTCTATTGCCAGCTCTACCTTCACACATGAAATGAAGCTGTAGTTGTAATTCTGCGTGCTGGCTGGCAGACAGAAGTGGCAGATCTTGAAGTGCCAGTCGCTTCACCAGGGCCTTTTACAGATGGTAGCCATGGCTACAGTGGCCTTTTTCTACAAATTGAGAACTCTAGGAACATCTATTCAGCCTGTTCAGGAGTAGCCAGTCTGGTAAAACATCCACAAGGATGCAGCAACATATCATCCAGAAAGTTACAACTGGTTCCAGGAGAATATTTCTCTAGCTTCAGCTAAGATAATATATATCTTATAGGAAGAAATGAACTGTGTAAAACTGACATTCATTGAGCAGTAGGAAAGAAAACACAGTTCTAATCAACAAACATCAATTTTCATTTTACATTTGCATAAAAGTAACTGGATGATCCTTACACCTTTTAGAATAATGTTCAATGGGCAGACTAGAACAAAATGTACCATTTCAACAATAGAGCTCTCTTTATCTCAGAAGTAGGCAACCCCAGTCCTGGTGTGCCCGACTCCTGCACAGCTTTGTGCTCCTCCTGTTCAAGCAAACCTGATTGAACTCCCCTGTTACTAGGTCTGTTAGAGCAGGAATAACAGTAAACTGTGCAGGAAGCTGGCAGTCCATGACCAGGTTGGACTACCCCTGCTTTATATCTTAAACATCTTTAAACCTAGTAATGTCAGGTAACAAGACAATGATCAGAAATAGATAAACAAAGGGTGTCTGAAAGGGTGAAAATAAACAAGGCGAAAGAGAAAACGACTCCTTGGAGCAGATAAACATGAACCTACTCACACCATGCCTGAGGTAGAAATGAGCTAGAAGCCATCACCATTGAGCACTGGAGCAGTGAAACTATGTTCCCTGTTATGATGGCGATTCATCCAATAATTTTGGGATTATGAGGGGTGGTAATCACCCAACATCCTGACCTCACTAATGTTTTTGTTGCTAAATGCAATCAAATCCTCACAGCATTGCTCTAACAAAAGCAGGATAACTTCTACCCTTGGTTGAAAGTGAAAGTGACCCAGTACATTTGTCCATATAGTGTATATCATGTTGGATATCCTCCCTTAAATAATCATTTTTTTAAGCTGTGTTTGCTAGAACACTATTGCTGCCCTACAAAAATAGATACTGGGGTTCAATTCTTCACCAGGGCAAGAACACACGCTATACTAATGAATTCTTGGGAAAGATTTCTAACAGTGTGGTTACCTCTTTAAGATGATTAAACTGTTTGTGCCTATAGATAAGAAGGACTAGCATTCTACACATTATAAATAGAAAGTTGGAACTGTATATTGTACAGTATGTGAATGGAGTTATCATAGCTCCAATGTCTGTGTGTATAAAAGCACATTATATGTATGCCTGTGGGCTCCATATGGATGCCAGTCTAGACCTGACCCCTGCAGTTCTGCTCTTTGTGCGTAGCATGCATGGTGTTGTGCGAATGCATCCCTGCTGTTCGTTAGCTGAAGTGGAGAGCCTAGGAACAAATCGATGTGTCTGTTCTACACGTACCAGCTGAGGAGCCACTGCAGGGGGCAAGAAGCACTAAAGACGTCCTACGGAAAGATTAGATTTTTCCCACTAATTTGCAGTTTCATGCAATTTTACACATACTAACATCCATCTTCCTTCAAAATTGCCTACTCAACAGTAAAGGACTTAATTAAGTACATGGGAGAGAGGAGGTGAGAGATAACAAACAGATGGACCAGGCCAAGAAGAGATGAGGAAACTGGCTTAATAGGTTTTGTTACCTTGCTGCGTTATCTCGTTACATTTTGGATGGCTTGTTGAAGGGTCTCTTGTCATTCAAGGGACTACACTAAGAGTCTTCAGCAAGCTCGTCTCAAGACAGAAATCAATACCGTCACTTATTTGGTCTCAGATTTCGATCAGTTGTTTGCTGCAGCTTGAACTGTGACAAAATGAATTCTGTCCACTGGTTCTGTTCCTCTACATCAGAGTGTGTTTAGTACTAAAGTACCAACCTTTTGTTCTAAAACAAAGGATTGCAGAGGAGATGAAGCGAATATTGTCTTACCTTACCTGCCTTACCTTAATGTCAAGATATCCTGCAGAATTATGAATCAGCACCGCTGAATTGGGCACACAATCTCAATAGGAAATTAGAAAAGAATAGGACATTCTGGTGCAGTTGCACATGAGCCCAAGATGACCAGTGCCTGTGTTGTGATGTTCACACCTCAGATAATTATTTTCTTACTTTATTTATTTTCCAAACTGTTGTATATAAGCAGTAGAATACTCAAGGTTGTGTTTTATTTCACGATTACTCACTCCCTGTCATGTTCTTTTTTTATTAACAGCTTTTGCAACAACCAAACTCCCAAACCATATAAAAATGTAGCAACATTTTCTGCATTTTTACAAAACACCTATTAATGCAGATTTATCACTGTCAAATACAGTTTATAACTGCAAGAAAATGTGTGAGAAAAGACAGAAATATTTTGTAATGTTACAGTATTTTGGTATAGTAGTGCTTTGGTATAGTAGTTTTGGGTATTTTTTGGGATTTAATAAGAAACAAAGGATTTCTGGACATACTTGTATTAATCACTGTTATTGTGTGTGTGTGTGTGTGTGTGTGTGTGTGTGTGTGTGTGTGTGTGTGTGTGTGTGTGTGTGTGTGTGTGATTTACTTAAATTTGTTAAAGGCTTTTTTATCCAACAGTACTGTGATATTTTAACAGACAAAATACATTTAAATTGTCATTTTCTGACACCCAAACATCTGGCACCAGATCATTTTATTTGTTTGTTTGATTGTTTGGTTGGTTTGGGTTTTTTTTGTTTGTTTTTTTTGTTTTTTTTTACAGTGTTGAGTGATGAGTTGTTGAACATTGTTAAATGCCTTCAAGATGAGAACTGATTGTCTGACATCATTCATCATCCTCTCAAAAGCTCATGGAAAAAATCAGTCAAATCCTCACAGCAATATTCCAACATTCAGTGAAAAGCCTTCACAGAGGAGTAGAAGCGGTTACTGCAATGAAAGAACGGACACCATATGGACATACGCATGTGTATTAATAACATATGTGCATATATTTAAAATTGCTATAATCCCCCACCTGTGCGGCTCAGTGCAGAATAAAAGGCAGCTATAACAGACACATCACCAAAGCCTTGTCTAAGAGAGTTCCAGCATGCATTCATCTTGATGACAAAGAAGTGTATGAACGTTTACATCAATCAAAGTCTGGTTTCCATTAAGAAGGAAAGCCAGCTCGTGTTGCAGCCGGCGTTAAACAGTTGAATCGTCCGCAAGACCCAGCTGCACCTTTCTATCTTGGCACATGTGGCCCAGACACATTCTGAAGCACTCCTCCAGGCAGTACTACCACACTGCATTATTCAGAATAATCAAACCCATGTTATGCTGTCCACTGAAAGAAAAGGAAAACAGACTTAGGAAAAGGACAGTTTTCAGGGAATTGTGCTGCAAGCTAATCTCTTTCCAGCCTTCCTGAAGGGATTATACATTAAAGAACAACAGAAGTTCTGCTATCTATCGCAGCATGGGCCTCACGTAAGCACATGAGTAATATTTCCCATAGACATCTCCCTGGCTCTGTCACTCACTGCTTCTGAGATCACCTCATTCTGGTTGAAAAGCATGAGAACATTTCCTCTCCTCCATCATTTTTTCCATTATGGCCTTATGTTTCGAGTGGCAGCATTATTTCCCCTTTCTTTTCCTGCAGCTGACATCTCTATATTCCTCTCCAGAGTGCTCACAAAGTCCTTGAGAAATTCTTCCGGAGTCTTAAACGTCTTATAGCGAGATATACTCTACACCATCTCGTGTTCTCATGCAAAAATGGGCTGAATTTCTCATCCTCAAAGGCCTGGCACCAAAAAGTGTTACTGAGGAGCTCTATTCACTGGGAGACTCACAGGAACCCACACGTTTGCACCTGCACCTAATAGACCAAATTAGCACCTTGTCACATAAGACGATTTTTTTTGTGTGTGAGCGCTTCTGCCTGTCTGCTGAAGGTAAAACTGGCAGTAATTATAACTAAGTTCAGAGGGACCTTTGTGAAATTAATTAGGTGCATCATAATAGGCAAAGAAAATTGTTAAATCACCCTCATCTCAATTTTGCGGTTTGTACCCATGGCAGTTTCGATTAAGCACAGTCTATTTTTTCGCTGCAGATGGGGCTCTGTCATTATAGATTTCAAACTGATCAATGCATACACAGCTGAGGCTTTTGTTTTTGTCTAAGGAAAGTAAAAGTAGACTGAAGCATGCCGTCTTCATATACTGGAGATTCATGAATTGCATCTGGAACATTGTGCTCTGCTCAAAGGAGGCTCTGTGAGATACAGTTATGGTTTCCGGCTACATAGAGCTCAGGCTTTGTAGCTTGTGGTAAGGATCTGTAGATTAATAGGAAGTAAGGTCAAGTAGTAAGTAGCAGTAAGAGTAGTAGTAGTAATAATAGTAGTAGTAGTAGTAGTAGTAGTAGTAGTAGTACCAGCTACATTAACCATTAAAGAATTGTTATGAACATGATAAAACACATTTTTTATTATATTATATGAAAACAATTATTATTTTCATTATGGATTCATCTGATATTTTCCCTTTAAGTATTTATTATTTTCTTGAACTATTTACTCTGAAAGGTATAAGAAATTGGTGAGATTGAATTGTAGTAGTAGTAGTAATAGTAGTAGCTGTAGTAATAGTAGCAGTAGTAGTAGTAATAGTAGTAGTAGCAGTAGTAGCAGCTACAAAAATGTTAAGAACATGAAAAACACATTATTATATATTAAATGATTATTTTCATTATGGATTAATTTGATAATTTCTTTCATTGACTGAAATGTATGAGAAATTGGTAGTAGTAGTAGTAGTAGTAGTAGTAATAGTAGTAGTAGTAATAGTAGTAGTAGTAATAGTAGTAGCAGTAGTAGTAGTAATAGTAGTAATAATAGTAGTAGTAGTAGTAGTAGTAGTAGTAATAGTAGTAGTAGTAATAGTAGTAGTAGTAGTAGTAGTAGTAATAGTAGTAATAATAGTAGTAGTAGTAGTAGTAATAGTAGTAGTAGTAATAGTAGTAGTAGTAGTAGTAGTAGTAGTAGTAATAGTAGTAATAATAGTAATAGTAGTAGTAGTAGTAGTAATAGTAGTAATAATAGTAGTAGTAGTAGTAGTAATAGTAGTAGTAGTAATAGTAGTAGTAGTAGTAGTAATAGTAGTAGTAGTAGTAGTAGTAATAGTAGTAATAATAGTAGTAGTAGTAGTAGTAGTAGTAGTAATAGTAGTAGTAGTATTAGTATTAGTATCAGATACATTAACCATTAAAGAAATGTGATAAAATAAATGATTAAATATTAAATTATTATTGTCATTGTGGATTAATCAGATTTTTTCCACATGTATTAAGTGACTCAGAAATGTGTAAGAAATTGGTGGGATTGTTAGAATGGTTGCATTTCTTTCATTAATTTTAAACAGTCGTAGTAAAAGTATTAATCAAATGCACATAATAATTTTTATCATAAGTTTTTCTCAATACGTTTTTATCATCATCACACTGCTACAAACCGATCCTCTTGCCACCAAATCAGCTCTAACCCATCAAGGCAAGACTCTACAAGACCTCTGAAGGTGCCCTGTTGTATGTTGCAGTGTTATGTCAGCAGCAGATCCTTCAAGCCTTGTGAATGGATCCTGTTAATGATCTTTGCTGTCCTTCCCTGAAACCCTTTGGGAAGGTACCGGCCACTGCATGATGTACTGATCTGCCTGTTGTTTTGGAGATGTTGCACATGCTTCTCATCTTGCCATCATTATTTGACCCTTATCAAAGTGGCTGAGATCATTACACTTGCCCATTTGTCCTGCTTCCAACACACCAACTCCAAAAACTGATTGTTCACTTGTGCCAAATACTGTATATCCACGGCTTGGCTGGTGCCAGTGTAGAGATAATCAACATTATTCACTTCATTTATTAGTATGAATTAGTATTATTATGTCTCTTTTATGTCATTTGAGAAGAACACAGTAGTATAGCTATGTTGCTGCTACCAATATCTGTCTGCTATACAGTGCTTTTACACAAGAACAAAAAATATAGAAACAAACAAAGGCAAAACAAAGAAAAAGTAAACAGCAAAGAGTTGGAGATAAAACAATAGAAAAGGGTTTAGTAATGTAGTGAATTTTGATGTCTGAAATCCCATTAGTTTTCCCCAGGTTTCCCCCAAAGACTGTTTGGGCAGAATAAACCATATTTGGTTCCATGGGTCTAGGGCAGAAAAAATAGTGAGTTAATCTGCGGGCACAAAATGAAACACTGACTCCAGGGGTCACCGTGCTTTCACTCCACAAAAATATAAAACATTCTCATGCATGAGGCAATTTATTCTTTTTTATGGCCAAGCAGATGTGGACCAGGCAGGCGAGGAGTCATATGAACCGCTTAGATCTCTTTCCCTCTGTCTCTCTCTCTCTCTCTCCCTCCCTCCCTCCAGAGGTCACAATCATCTTCATCCCTCTTGATATGAAGGTCACAGCCATGATGATATTCTATAGTCCAAATACAGACAATTAAGTTATGTAAATTTACTAATTGAAAATCGAGAATCATCCAGACATACCACTTGACCCCATAGCTTTTGGAAAGGAAAACACATTCAGCATCGGCTCTGTGTTATTTTTATCCAAATCTCTCTGGAGAAGTCATTCAGACCTAAAAATTAAAGTATTTTGAAAAATGTCAAAGCAAATCTCAAGTATTAAAATGTCATATTTTGGCGCTGGATGCTTTACTATGCACAGAAGCTATTAGATCAGAGGAAATTTGATCTATTTCATTTTTTGATTAAATGTATTCTCTTATGGAAGCACTGTGTGGAATGATCCACTAATCACTCTTCCCAACATTGTTTTTTTTTCATCATAAATTTTCTCATCACTCTATTGAATGAAACAATGTAACGGTCACATAGATGATATTCAACATATATATATGAATATAAAATCAATATGATATACATTATATAGATAGATAGATAGATAGATAGATAGATAGATAGATAGATAGATAGATAGATAGATAGATAGATAGATAGATAGATAGATAGATAGATAGATAGATAGATAGATAGAATGTTGCACACAGAAGGTGGTGTTCAGAAGGATGTGTGTAGGATTAAAAGTGTAGACAGATGTGGGCAATATTTATAGTGTAGTTCATCTCAGTATGGCCTATAACGCAACATGCCAGATGTCTCTGCATGGAGTTGTCGAGGTTCTTAATGGTGCCCTGTGATAATCCATCTCATGCATCTTGAATATTCTCACTCAGTTGCTGCAGATTGTGTGTTAGAGGTGGAGTGTTGGTAGCCTGTCCAATATCATGCCACACATTTTCAACTGGGGATAGGTCTGGCAATGTAACTGGCCATTGCATATTGCACGTCTTAGATGGGTCTTGAGATGGCAGTAGTATGCAGACAAGCATTGTCCTGTTGGTATAGAGCACTTTAGTGTTCAGAAAAGGTAGGTTGTGTGATCTGGCATCATACAAAATTTCACCCCACACCATGACAGCAGGCCTCCTGGATGTGTGAAGCATGACAACAAACCAATGCTTTTGTGCCCCAGTGCCTCCAAACACAGATTCAGTGGTTGTTGCTACAAAGTCAAAAGCAGGTGTCTATTGCCATTCTGGCGCGACACAATTGCAATAGATAGATTCATTCTGAGTGGAACTAATTTTTTGACGGTGAGTGTAAATGCCAGATTCCTAAAGTAATGCTCTACACTGCATAGTGAATATGGCAGAGTAAAGATCTAATAGAGTGCACTTAAGTACCTCTCTTTTTTCACTCATCACATCAAGCACATCATTACTTGATATGCCATTCATGTCAGTTAGATTTGAAGAGTTTTTATTTTAAACTGTCAAGAAGGCCTGCACATGAGCAGTGTGTTTGATTTCATTTGAACATTTTACACTTCTTTCAAATGCAAAAGGAGTAAATTATCATTGCAACCAAGACAATCCAGTAGCACCATGTTTCTTTCAAAAATGAATGTAACGTGATGACGTCTGTGTTTTGTCATAACTGCCATGAAAACACTCTCTCTCTCTCTCTCTCTCTCTCTCTCTCTCTCTCTCTCTCTCTCTCTCTCATGTATGTATATATGACATTGCAAGTTCCAACTATTGGGGTCCTAGCACTTTCGACATTTTTACAGATACAACACAAACACATTTTAGAATGATGTTTGGTTTCATAAGCTGTTTCTTTCTAATCAGGTAGTGCGTGCATAAAACTGGAGTTGTGGATTCTATCCCCGTCTGGGTCTCTGTCTATGAGGAGTTTCATATGTTCTCCTCGTTTCTGTATGGATATTCTAGTTTCCTGGTTTCCTCCATCTCCCAAAAATGCATGTGGTGGGTGAACTGGCCTTGCTTAATTGCCCCTTGGTCTGTGTGTGTGTGTGTGTGTGTGTGTGTGTGTGTGTGTGTGTGTGTGTGTGTGTGTGTGTGTGTGTGTGTGTGTGATTTTGTGTGTGTGTGTATGATTTTGTGTGTGTGTGTGTATGATTTTGTGTGTGTGTGTGTGTGTGTGTGTGTGTGTGTGTGTGTGTGTGTGTGTGTGTGTGTGTGTGTGTGTGATTTTGTGTGTGTGTGATTTTGTGTGTGTGTGTGTGTGTGTGTGTGTGTGTGTGCACTATGCTGTGATGGACTGATCAATTACTTGACAAGTTTCATAATATTTAATTGTTTGTGAAAATCTCTGGACGCTCTTCTCAGTTGGCAGCCTCCACTTGCTTACATCACTCCGGATGCATCTCTTCTCCATCCACTCAGCAGATACTCCAGTGGCTGCTATTCTGTGCTCCCCCATAACAATGACTATGAGCTGATTTATATGTCTGTCTGTTTGGCATAGAAGCAGCTCGATGTCTTCTTTAATAGATATTGACCCACTGAATCCACACCACGGATGAGGAAACTGGGTCATGTTTGGACCTGCCCTAGCTCACTCATAATCTACACATGTAGGGATGGTGGACGTGAGGGGTCCGAGCTTTTCTAGGCTGGTAACGATTGGCCTCAGCAGCAGGCAAGAAATGAGTCCCACTTCTATTGTATCTGCTCCCTCCGCTTGTTTTTCCATGTTGAAATGAGTGCAATGTTGCTATGGTTACAGGTTTAATCCTTCCAGCCCGATGTTTGTCTGTATGCTAAGATTAGACAAGGTGGATATTAATGATTTTCTTAAGCTACGCAGGACCATGCAGTGCAAACGCTTGAACCTAACAGGATCCAAACAACCCCTCCAAAAATACAGAAAATAGAAATACAGTAAATAGTCTACACCGTGGAGGGAAGATTAAAACATTTCACTTTCATTGCTCTGCATTTCTCTGGGTCTTATGTTCAAGAAGACAATATATGCTTCAGAAAGGTCTTTTTAATGGAGTGCCAGAATGATCTTCGGTTCATATCTGCTCAAGACGGTGGTGAAGAGTGCCTCCTAGAGGATTGTTAGTATACACAAAAATCCACAGCAGCCAAAAAGGTGTTGGACATCTGATACAGTGTTGTACGATCGTCCTTGGTACATTAAGAAAGTGGAATCAACCCTGGCACAAAGTGCAAAGTGCTTAAGGAACATGCTGAACTTTTCAATCCTGAGCAGCAGCCATGTTTCACGCCTGTCTGAGCCCTGCTGGGATGGAGGCTGAACTCAGCTGAGCTGAAGAGTGAGGAGTTGAGAGGTATACGGCTGCTTTTCACTGGACCGAACATGTCATGGAGCTTTCATGCACAGTTCTTGTCTTTTCCCCTGATGTTAATTAGTGACCCACACGTGGTGCTGAATGAGCTTGTTTTGCTTCTTAAGGATTCACACGACGTCGACATGAAGGCAGAGTGCTATTTCAAGCACAACTGTTACAGTCATTAAAAGTGCAAATGAAGCCAGAATCTGAAGCTGGTTTTCTCATCTCTCTCATTTTATTCTCTATTTTTCATCCTTCAGAGAGGAATATTTCCTTTGGATAAGATGTTTGTCATTGAGAGAAGCTAAACCAAGATGCACAACATGTTATTCAGTTCATATGTAGACCAGCAAATAATCCAGGGAATGGTCTAAGGACAAATAGCAGCATGAAGCAAAACTACAAAAGACTGCACTGTTTAAAGTAGTTAATTTATTCAAGTTAACAACAAAGCAACCAAGCTAAAAAAAAATTTCAACATATGAATGAGTCATATAGACCAGAGGTACATACCAGTTTTCAAACTTAGTACAAGACTTGGACCTTGTAATGGCCTGTAAAAAGCTCATTCAATCCTATATCCTATATATTCATTATTTATCATTTCACAATGCGATTAAGGAGATCCCCAGCTGGCTGTGGGTCATGACACTGGCTGACATCTCTAGATGGAAAATAGTGACAACAGCTAATGTTGTTTCTTTGTTGGTTTTAAGTTGTGATTTTAGGTAACATCTTCCAAATTCTTTTCACTGTCATATTGATGTAACATACTAACATTTTATATGGAGACCAAAACCCAATGCCTGCTTAAATTCATAATGTTGATGCACAAGTGAAATTTTAATATTGTTAGATATTGATATGATGTCAGTTGTAAATCATATTGTTAGGAAACTAAAGAAACTTAAATAACTGTCATATGTCAATGTTTTTTATTGTATACTGACTGATTAGTAATTTATTCATAATCAATCAAAATCTATATGCCATACTAATGAAAAGTAAAACAAAATGCTTTTTCACTTTATGTGTAATAAATATGAAATTGACTGTTTGAATAGAATTATGAGACTGTTTTTTTTTTTTTACAATATTCTAATTTTTGGAAGTGGACTAATGATTAGACTATGGAGCAGGATAAGCCCACTGATATGTCTGAATTGAAATAGTTCTGGAAAGAATAAGGCGCCAACATGAAAGTATAGGGTTTTATACTAATATTCATGTGACAAGTTATTAGGAACCAGTTGGAACCATCTCATGTTTAACCCTTGTTTTGTCTTTGGGGTCAAAAATGACCCACTACCAGATTTAATTGCAGAAAAAACATTATCTGTTTTCAATATGAAATTTGTAATTTAGGAACATTTTCCTAAACATAAAGTGCTTCCAGAGTTGGAGAAAGTGAAGTTTTGACCTGCCAGTTATAAAATTACACACACACACACACACACACACACACACACACACACACACACACACACACACACACACACACACACACAAAAATGTCTCAGGTTCAAAGACAAGAAGGTGCAAAATGTATGTCAATATTGTAAATCCTTCACCTTTCCAAAACAGTTTTTTTTAATCCACAATGATGTGAAAACATAGCTCCACTGAGGCTAAAGGAGCCCTCAAGTGATTCCCTGTCAGTGTCTGACCCTTCAAGCGAGGGCCAAGCTGCTGCAGAACTGCCAAAGCTCATCCACACTTGCTCTCTTTTTCATCAGCGTGTTCCAGTAATCAGATTGTGAAGCCACTGAATGGTCCTCTGAGGAGGTGGCATGAGAAAAATAAAAACAGAGCAGAGGACGGATAACCATTCTGCAGCAGAACATTTTCACCAGGGACATCTTTTTGACACATCTAGATAAAGTGTCACTAAGGGCTGAATCTAGCCATTTTGGCTGAGAGGGCTGAATGCCCCCTTTAACCTGAGACAGGGGAGGGGAGATAGCGTGGCATGTCACAATTGAATTTTTCTGCTGGCCTGCTCTGATAGGTCACAGAGCCACACAGTTGGAGGATGCCTGTTTAACTTAGCATTCAGGCCACACTTTGCTCCAGCGTCAGCACTCAGGCCTGTTCTGACCTTTGAAAGGGACTTTGAAACCCAGGATAGTTTTAAACACAATAATTCATGCAGTTGTAGCTTACAGTTCTACAATTTGAAAATGATGCAATGATGCAAGATGCTTTAGTGTTCAAGGTATCCAGATACCTCTTCTGAGCTGATGCTCTTATCCAGAGTGATTCAGAAGGGTACTCATATTACAGAGGTGGGCCAGAGTAGTGTTAGGAGTCTTGCCCAAAGACTCTTATTGGTATAGCACAACATAGATGCCCAGACTGGCAATCAAGCCCCAGTCTCCCACATGGTGTGATGGCTTGCTGGTGGTGTTATCTGTTGCACCACACCAATCACTAAACATTAATTTCCATAGATTAGCATTGCCGGTAGAATGAGATGTTCTGAAGCTCCTACACACAAATTTAGGGCAGGGATGGATTGGCCATGTGGAGAACCATAAAAAATACTGGGGGGCTACTGAGAGAGTGAAGGACTAGGTCAACAAACTACTCTCCACACCCTAAAATCAACAAATTGAAACTGGACAAAAGGGAACCCCCCCAGGCAACAACAAATAAATTTAAAGGGGCCAGTCTGTAAAAAATCTAGTCCAGCTTTGGTCTAAGGTCACTGAAGCTGTTTTTTGCAGTGATGGAGCACCATCAAATACCTTTGGGGTGAGTTAAAGTACTGTTTGTGATCCATAGCTAATCATTGAACATCAGCAGCTGACCTCTGTAATGGTCGAATGGCTGAATGCAATCAAATTCTAATTAAAGGTGTCTAATGAAAAACCATTGCAATTCAGAACAGCTAAGGGGGGACAAGCTCCTTTGATTTCAGAAGAATGTTGGGTAGGTGTCTCCAAGCTTTGGTAGCTCAGATCAAAACCTCCTTTATTCTTCATACATTTTTTTACATTATATGAACCAGTGCTGGATGAAATGCTTAATGAACAGTTATTTTTGTTTTTGTTTGATCGTGTGTTGATTTTTGCCCTCATATTTTCAACTATTTGTTGAGTGAATCTTTGTAATTCAAAAATAAACTTATAACTGCAAAAACTGGGCATGCAATTCTGTCAGAGGCAGATATGCACATTATTACAGGTGTGCTCTGATTAGACTTTGAGTCTTGGCACAAGAGGACATCCAAGTGCTTCCCCCACTGTCCTATAAAAAGGCTCTCAGAGGCTGCTTTTGGGTAGTGTACCTGTTGGTGAAAGATTGCTGACTGCTAGACATGCCTCTACCTAGCCTCATTGCTACAGAGCAACACACTACCCCAACTGCTGGTGTGAGCCATTGCATATGACAGTTAGTAATGATACAAGGGACACTAACAGCTCAGATATATGTGCAGGACATCCTGTGGCTATGTGTGTTGCCTCTCATGGTGGAGTTTCCAGCTGTCATTTTTCAGAAGGATAATGCTCGACCACACACATCAAGGGTTTCCTAGGAATGTCTCTGCTAGACAGACACTAGCTAGATTTATTGCCAACTGATCAATTAAAGGGCCACCTTAGCTGCCAGCTTTGGCAACCTAAGAGTGTGCAGGATCTACAGGCACAGCTGCTACATTGTGGTCAAATGTGCCGCAGGATGGCATACAGAAGCTCTATGCCCCCATACTCAACCATATCTCATCTTGTAACAATTGTAAAATTGACACCTTCGTATGCTATTTTTTATCAATGACTACACTACGACTGAAGATAACACACAGATTAACTATTTGTGGTTATCTGAATATACAAAAAAATGAAATAACTGATTTTGGGAACATTATATGAGAGGTTCCGACTGATGAACTTGAAAACTTTTCAATTGCCCAGCCCTAATTTGACCACAATATTTGTCCTTGACTGTGAGCATTTTTTAATGAATATACCAGAAGAATGCCCCAGAAGTACATAAAATAATATCTTGTAACATCAGCTTCCATGTAAATTTAAGAGCGTTTTTGCCGACTCCTTTAAAGTCACTGGTTTGGAAATATATGGTTTTGTCAGCGCATTAATGCATTCTGGCTTCTCTGTGAGAATATTACAGCCGAATATTCCTTGAATTCAAAAGCAGCACTGTATGTCACCCTCTTATGAACTGCAAGGCATGCAGTTCAGTTTCTATTATATTATTTTGCAGTCATTACATTTGCCCTGGGAAAATTTGCCCCTTCACTCTTGTTCTCATTTCCCCTCTATAATAAGAACACCCTACATTTCATCTCTCTTAGTCCATGTGACGCTTGAGGAGTGAAGGATTAGAAAGAACATGTACCACAGGCATATTTACCTCTCTCTGTCTCTCACTCTCATGCTTCCTCTCTCTGTCTTAATATGTTCTTGCATCCTCATGCTCTTGCCTGACGTCATCTTCAGCTGACTAAGTTGCATTACTTACTCCAATGCTTGTCTTCACTCTCCTAGTGTTGTAAGTATCCTATGTGATTGGGGGAGAGTCTTAATGAGGTTGCATAATTGGTATTTCCACATGTTCTCACTCCCTAGGATGCATCAGTTTGTGACTTGCTGATGAGAATAAATGGAAATACCCATTGTTTATTTAAAAATCACCGCTGACACCGTGTCAGAAGATGCTGGTCAGACCCATATATTTATGCACTTGGTTTTCCTTTAAATAATGTTCAGTTTTCACATTCAGTTCAATACAAACTGCAATTTTTATTATGTGATGATGTGAGGCTTGTATGCCCTCCTGTGGTTGCCTTAGCTAAGGTGGTTAACAGCATATCTCATCAGGTGTCCTCTGTGCTTGTTCTTAAGAGTTGTGTTCTTCTTACAAGGTCTCTCTCTCTCTCTCTCTCTCTCTCTCTCTCTCTCTCTCTCTCTCTCTCTCTCTCTCTCTCTCAGAAATGAAATAATCTTATGGACTGAGGTGGTAGTATTACAGGAATACACATACAAATATGCCATTCTTAGAAAAGTTGTTGTACCTTGTTCACCAAATAACAATTACTGATAGAGATGTGATTCTCAGTGATGTTGAAGCCGATATTTCAAGGTAAAGAAAACCTACATAAAGTTCCTAAAATAATCATTAATGATCTTAATAAATTTGTTTTTTATTTGGCTGTTAATGTCAGTTGAATGAAAATGAATAAAGAATGTTTATAAAATTTAAATGAATCTGAAATTGAAATGCAAGTGGCTGATTGAGGACATTTGTTATTTTAATATTCACTATGATGTGGTTCAATTAGCTGCCCATAAGATATTGCTCATTCCAGCATAATAAAGGGCTAAGCTGCACTCAATTCAGCTTGGAACGCTCCCAAATACTCGCACATTACTCAGCTATTCTGTAGTGAACTTTTTTGATGAATTTGTGCATTCAAATGGGTTCTTTGAGTTGAACCAACGTATTGTATATTTGTTAAGTCTCTTAACAATGGCAACTGGACAGCTTTTGGCCCATGAGTGATTAAAACACCAAACCACAGTGAAGCAGCACACAAAGCACTGCAATGCTGCTGGCTTTAATCATCTCTCTCTCTCGTTGATGTTTCTGAACAACATAGTGGAAACTAAGTATGGGGTGTGTGGAAATACAGTCACCTGTGGGGTTCACCTGATGTGTTTGCAGTGTACATGCTGATTAAAGCGCTCATCTTTCTCAGCTCTTGTCTCCTGGCACCATCTATTTCAATACAGGGTGTGGTCAACACCTGCTGTCATTGCCCCCAGGCTACCTTGTACTTGGTGTTCACCTTTAGTCTATATTCTGCAGAAACTGTCTGGCAGTAAGATGTAGTGTCTCTTAGTATTTTGTCCGGGTAACACAACATGCCAAACATCTTCGAGTGGAGTTCTAGGTTCCTGCTGGTGTTCTGTGATAATCCATCCCATGCAACTTTGATATTCTCACTCAGTTCCTGTAGATTCTCTTTGGCAGGGGTGGATTGTTGATAGCATATACAATAGCAGTCCACACATTTCCAATCTGGAATAGGTCTCACTGGCCATGGCATAGTGTCTGTGTCTTTAGGGCAAGCTCCTGAGGTGGCAGCAGTATGTGGATACGTGTTGTCCTTTTGGAATAGCACACTGGATTAGGTGTTCAGAAATGGTAGGGCCACTGTTTGCAGGACCTCAATAACATGTCACCAGTCCTTCTGGACATGTAACGTGTGACAATAAACTGTTGATCTTGGTGCTGATCATGGTGCCTCCACAAATGGATTTGTTGGTCGTCTCAACCAAGACAAAAGATAAACTCATCACTGAAGATGAGCTGCTGGTGTTCTGATGGACTCTGTTACAGTCTGGCACGTCACCATTGCAGTCATGCATTGCAATCCATTGATTCCTTTTTTTTACTTTTAATGAGTACGGCTCATACCTCATGTAAATCTCAAATTATTAGAATATTTTATTCTGACTTAAATTACTATTCAAGCAGTATGAGTTTAGCATCTACAGCCACAATCATAGGGAAGACTGCCAACCTGACAGTTATCCAGTAGATGGTCATCAACACCCACCACAAAGAGGTTAAAGCCACAGAAAGTTTCTGGCTGATGGCTGTATCAAAGTTTTTAATAGCAGTTTGACTGGAAGGAGAAAATGTGGTGGGGAAAGGTGCACAAGCCACAAGGATAAGCTCAACCTTGATAGAAATGTCAAATAAAATCAATTCATGAACATGGGATGGACTGATTGACAATGGGTGGACTGAGGCTAGTGCATCAAGACACAAAACCACACAAATGATGTCTCCTGGAAAATGACTACAACTGCAGCATTCCTTCCTAAAATCATATGAAAAATACAATGTGAAAAAATTAGGACGCCCCCTGGAAATTCTTCTGTCAAACTCAATATTATGCCCCCTCTAAGTGCATGAGAGGAGCAGAGTAGAGGAGCAGAAGGAGCTGAGAGCAAGGTGCAGAGCACAGATAGGGGGCAGAAAAAAAGGTTTTCTGCAAGATTGAAAGATAATGTTATATAAAAACTTTAAATCTCACTATAAACAGTATTGCCACTGCCCATATCACACTATGTCTATATCTGTCTATCAACCAATATATCACTCAACCCTAGTCAGAAGCATCTTTCTGGGCTAAGGAGAAAAACTGAACTTTTCCTCAGTGATCCAAAGTCCTTTTTTTCAGATGAACGTAGATTTTGCATTTTATTTGGAAATCTGCAGTCCTAGTCCTAGACACAGTCTTAAGTCTGGAAGAAGAGTGAAGAGGCATCAAATGTTTTATCAAGTCCAGAGTCAACACATCATATACCAGGACAAACAGTTGCCTTATGGAGATGCTGATTTCCTTTTCCAACAGGACTCAGCACCTGTCCACAGTACTAGAACATGTTATATATCTTGTGAAATATTCTAATATTTTGAGTTACAGTCTGATTTGTAATGAAAAGTAAAACAAAGCTTGAAACGTTTCACTTCAAATGTAATGAATATAAAATATGTATGACAGTTTCTTGAATTAAATTAGAGGGAACGTTTTTCATGAGATTTGAGTTTCATGAGATGCACTAGCATGTGTGATCATTTTCACTGAATGCTGGAACCATGTTTCACTGTCCTAACCTCATACATATTCTCATAAACACCCCTTTTTTTGTCCTTTTTTTCTCATTTATTTCTCTATCGTTGACCTTATAAATATTCTCATACACTACCTTATTCTTTTCCTCCCTCCATCCCTCTCTTACTTACTCTATCTCTCACTTTAGTTTATCTCTGTCTTACTGTCTTCAGGTATATTCTCATAAACTCCCCTCTCTCGCTCACTTATTTTTGTTTGTTTCTGTCTCACTGTCCGGTTCTCATAAATATTCTCATAAACTCTCTCTCTCTCTCTCTCTCTCTCTCTCTCTCTCTCTCTCTCTCTCTCTCTCCACCCCCCCCACCCCATTTTTTGTCTTTTTGCTTTGAAGTTTGCTGACCTTGAACGTGCTGTGTGTATAAAGAAGTTTATAACTAATCAATGACCTTTGGCCTGTTCTCTCACTCTTTCTCAAGACAGTCTAGAGAATAAGCAGGAGACCCAGGACTGACTCGGCCAAGGATGGTTTATTGTCTTGGCTTCTTTGAACTAGTTTTTCTCTCTTTTGCATATTGAGGAAGAAAAAAAAATAACCCTTGCTGTGAAGATTTGATTGCATTCAGCAAAAAGACCATTATTGAAGACATCAGCTCATCCTTAAATCCCCGATTCATCTCAAAAGTATTGGATGGAGCACCTTCATTCCAGAGAACACAGTTCCATTGCTCTATGCTGGGGGGCTTAAACCCATGTCTGGAATTAGGCATGGACCAATAGGTTCATGTTTATTTGCTCTTTTATTTGAGTCTTATTCTATTGGCAAACTTCTCCGAAGGGACTAGACAAGATGTGTGTATGCATTTGCACATTCATGTCAGCATTAGTTCCATTACAGGCATTCCATTCCATTAGTTCATTAAAATGTTCCACTTTGCTTTGTAAGAAAGGAATGTGAAATGGGCATCATCCAAGAGCTGATCATCCAAGTTCCCCTGAAAGTGAGTTTAGGAGGACACAGAAACTCGTCTTCACCAGAAAAGCTTCCGTTATATCTGAAGATGAGCCGCTTTGCTCCTCTTTGCTCCTCAACTCCTAAGTTGGCTTTGTAGTTAGCTTTATTGAAATAAAGAATATTAATTTGACATATTCAAATACAGACAAGACACAGCTATATCTGACCCTTTGTTAACATAATGTAAATGGCACTGCTCAAAAGGGCACCTTTCAATCATCCTCTCTGAATACTACCAGGCTGCCAGTGGTTGCCATGGATTCAAGATGACACCATCTTGAACCTGGCACAATATTATCACAGTATTGCTCTTGGAGAACCCCCAGGAGTGGGAGTAGGTAATTGGCTACAATGGGAAAAGGTAACACCATATTCTAAGACAAGCGTTCCAGCCGTGCCTGAAAAATACAGACACTTCAGAAGGATGGGGAGTGGGTATTCCAAATGAAACTGGTTTCTCTCCCCTCCATCTTTGTCCTCAGATGAATATGAAGGGAGGTGGTGAAGGGGTTTGGGAAAAGTCTAGTGACCAAACAAATTGGCTTGTCATATAGAAAAAAAAAACACACACGCAAAATCCCTTCAGGCAATTTGGCTGTCAGGGGATTATCCGCCATAAGTTGCAGGATTTATGTGAGAAGAAGAGCAATATCACGGCCGTGGTCCAGAGAAAAGGGCTCAGAGGGACTCAATTACAGAGCACCACCTCCTCTACCACTCACTCCCCTCTGAACAGCTCACCATGGAGAAGCTATATGAGCCCATAGCTTTAATCAACACAGTGGGTCAACTTAGCTAAGAAGGGTTCTCTCTCCCAGCTGAGTCATTGGAAGATTGACATAAATTTATAAATGTTACTCCAATTTCATAAAATCATCCCAAATGCAAAATATTGTAATATGTAATATGTTTATGTAAAGTGTTTAGCTTTAATTATTAACATTTGCCCATTATGTTATTTCTGCACTGAGAAAAATGTACAATTAAAAAACAATATGAGATATCCAAAGGTCGCAAGATGTTTAGCTTACATTATTAAAAAATTAATAATGATTAAATCCCAAAAAAGACTTAATCTTACACCTTTTGCAGTTCCTTGTTTAACCAGTAGATCAACCACTTACATACATGTGACAGAAACCCATTAAAGCCACTGTAGACGTCTATATTGTGTGCCGTTACCCCTTGTCCCAATTATCACCCTAAACCAGGGGTCGGCAACATGCAGCATTTACTGCCCTCTTGCGGCACCACAGCAGAATTAACAATAAAATAATCATGCTGGTTATGGATAACATCCCACTCTTCAAGAAATCAAAAATCAATCAGCTTTCTGGTTATGGATGAAATTCAGTCCTTTAACAAAAAGAGCCAATCAGACAAAAGTGGTAAAATAGGCAAGTAAAAGGGAAGCAAGCATTTTAGACATCAGAAAGTTTAGAGCAGAATTGGGACATGCTTCCTCTCATTTTCCCTCACCTGCGCATGTGAAGTGAATTGCAGGACAATTTACACTGGGTACAAATTGTGTCACTGATCACTGAACAACAAACAACCTTACTTCTGGAATTGTGTAACCTCCAGGTTTTTTACCAGACAAAAAATATATTTTTCAAGTGAAAAAAGCCAATAGTTTCCAGATACACTTAAGGAGTTTTACTTTTCAGTTGGTTTTGGTCGGAGGAACATCAGAGGATTGCAGTGGAACATTTGAGTAATTGCCTTCACAAAAGTGTGGTCTGATGTGGACTTACAAGAGGGGCACATCAAGTGCTCATGAGCATGATTTGGGGGAAATTTATATAAATGAGGTACCCTACAGCCTTGTACATCTAAGTCCAAATGAGGGGTGTGAGGGTGCAAGTATTGGAGCAGGGCTATAGTGCATATATTTGTTTTACCATATTCATCTGAAGAAAAGAGAAAATAAGGTCCTTATAGAGACTGTCCATATCATACAGCATATTCTGCTTGATCAGGAATATCAATAACATCATCATTTTTGAAGATTCTATTTTCAACCCAAGGTCAGATTTTCTGTGAGATATCAAAATGTGCAAGGCATTGAAGACTTTGTCTGTGAATAGTTCACAAAAACTAACAGAGCTAGTGTTAGAGCTAGTATTCAATGCCTGGAAGATATCTTGCAAGCTAAACATCTGGAACTATTGAAGAAACTATTGACACTTGCTACCACCAAGTGGTGGTAGACATGGTGTGAGGGGACACCTAGGGAGGCATTGTATTACATCAACAAGCATGTCTACAGGACAAGTCCCATAGTCTGCTTGGAACAAATCTGTCTAGATTTGCTGTAGCATCAGTAACATGGACTGCCGTGTCTAAATTGTCAAGTTAATTTGCCTTGTGGCTTGTGACCATGGCCATAAATTCAATCCCATAAACAATATATAGGTACTGTAATGATCTCTTCATCATATGCACTGTATGTTCATGTGTTTGCATGCTGCCAGCACTTCCAAATCCACTAAGAAGCATGTCTTCACTTCTGTTATGTAAATGCAGCATTAGTGCAGAAAATGCTGTCACTCATGTTCAATAGCTAATTTAGCATTCTTCAAATTTGTGTGCAGACAACATTAATTAGCTAACTACAGTAGTGAAGACATCTTGTTCATCTTCACTTGTCAGCCCTGTTCATTTAATACTAATTGCTTTGGTCATAGCTGTGTGTCCAGAGCTGACCTATATACAATGGGGAAATAAGTATTTCATAGACGTCTGAAAGAGAATGAAGAGGTTTGACAGCATTTCAAGACAGAATCCAAAAACATCCAGAAAATCACATTGCATGTTTTTAAAATAATTATTATTGCATAAATAAGTATTTGATCACCCACCAACCAGCAAGAACTCTGGCTCTCACTGTTCATTTTTCTTTAAGAAGGTCTGCACTCATTGCCTCTACTTATTGCACCTGTTTGAACTTGTTACCTGTATAAAATACACCTGCCTACACACTCAATCAATCACACTCCAATCTCTCCACCATGACCAAGACCAAGGAGCTGTCTAAAGACACCAGGGACAAAAATTGTAGAAATGGGCTTCAGGACAATTTACAAGCAGCCTGGTGAGAAGGCAACAACTGTTGGCACAATTATTAGAAAATGGAAGAAACAAAAGATTACTGTCAATCTTCCTCTGTCTGGGGCTCTATGCAAGATCTTGCCTCATGGGGTAAAGGTGATGCTGGAAAAGGTAAGAAATCAGCCCACAACTACATGGGAGGACCTTTTCAATGACCTGAAGAGAGCTGAGACCTCCATCTCAAAGATTATGATTTGATTAAAATCCTTCAGGGCATGCAAGGTCCCCCTGCTTATGCCAGCACATGTCCAGGCCCAGATGAAGTTTTCAATGATCATCTGTATGATCCAGAGCAGGCATAGGAGAAGGAAATGTAGTCAGATGAGACTTGACTTCGCTTGACTTGGCCTTGACTTGACCTTGAAATAGAATTCCACTCGATCTTGGTGGAAGAAGAAGGATGAGTACAAAAACTATAATAACATTGTAATTAAATATATTGGTGTAAATATTACCTTTTACAACAAAAATATCTGGGGAGATTTAGTATATATTTCACAAAAACACATGAGAACTTTCAAAATGGATGTCTGTAAAAAATGAGTGATCCAAATTGTTTGTGTACTTTGAGTTCATGGGGTTTATGTCCACACCGTGTAAAGGGCAGCTGGCTCTTTCAAAAGTTTTGTTATGACAGCATGGACATCAATATTAATTTTATAACCCAATCGTTATTAGGACTTCCTGATTAATACTCATTATATATCTGTGTACATACGCTTATACAGCTCTGGACACACAGCTGTCAACATTAAATGAACAGGGCTGACATTCAAGTGATCATCAGGATGTTGTAAAACATTGTTGATTATGGGATTGATATTATGCCCTTGGTCACAAGGCAATTTAAGTAGACAATTTATACGCTGCTGTCCATGTGACAGCAAGCATAGAGTGATGATGCAGTGCGATCCAGGCCCATGAGTAAGGTAAGCGTCAGCCACAGAGTGATGCACACATTGCACAACAGCTGCAGCTAATTAAACATTCATGCTTAAGTTCCTGTGAAAATCCTGTTTGGTGGAGAATTCTGGAGGGAGGAGGAACGACACAGAGAAGAGAATTTGAATTATGGGATTGTAACAGCTTGCTTTGGCTTCTCCCCATACAGCACTATGGCAACAAAGTGAACACACTTTTCCCTGTGTGCATTAGAGAGGAACTTTCTGTGTGCACTGTTCAGGCAGGCGACTCCAGGGCTGTTCATTATTAGTGGTGTTATTAACCTAATAGAATAAAGACTTAAACATTACATTTCTTTGGCAGGAGATCCACCAACCCACTCTCAGAACATAACTGGAAAATAATGTTAGGGAACCAGCCTTGTGACTGGATGGTTGTAGGTTCGATTCCCTGAACTGGGAGGACATGACAAGTGCCCTTGAGCAAGGCATTTAAGTCCCCAGCTGCTCCCCAGGCACCACGGATAGGGCAGGCCACTGCTCCAGGCATGTGTGATCACTGTCCCCTAGTGTATGAATTCATTAGTGTGTATGTGTGTGTTTTTTCATGTGTGGATGGGTTCAATGCACAATGTTTTTGGCCAACAAAGCCGGATGTATCAGTGTAAAACTGTAGCCTAACTAAAAATTAGCCAAACTAATGTCTCAGTGCAGTGTGATGCATTGCACTTACAGCAGAAGTGTATATTCTGTAGTTTATAGTTCCTAAGCATAAATATGCTCGGAATAAATATCACCTATCATAACAAATCATTTATTCCCCGAAAGGCATCTAATTTCTTTGAATATAGAGTGATTACTCTGTTATATAGTAATGAAATGCTATATTTTGCTATTATTGGCCTTTGTATATCCCAGTTTCCCTTCAGACAAGCTGGGTTTAATTATAATTCCATGAAACCAAGGCCTGTCAGTTTAACGTAAGAGCAGCACTTCTCTTCAGTGGGGTTATTTACCGCTGCCTTTCATTATTCACTTAAAGTAGAAATGTGGAACAAATATGCATTCTACTTTTTTGTGTGTTCAGCTCAGCCTGACCCTGGCATTTCCCATTTCCAGCCTCTCATGATGACAACTTCCCCTCATTAACACAGGAAACAATACAAATGGACAGGAGACCTGGGCAAAGGCCCCATGGTGTCTGGTTCAAGCTGTTAAATTCTTTTCTGGCACAGTTTGAGCCGTTTCTTATGAAAAGGCATGCAGTTGAAATCCAGCCACACTTTTTGGCAGCGTTTCGGGGTCTTTAAGAAAGATGCAGGAGCTGGAATCAAGCGCCCGCTCCGGCCGAGGTGAGACAGAGAGAGTGCTTAATGAGAGGGAGCTCTAAAGCTCAAACTTCTCAGCACACTCTGGTCTTACACTGTGTAATTACTCCAAAGGGAACAATCAATGTGCACTTAAAATTCTTAAAGACCAAAAAGAAAGCGAGGTCATTTATTTATTTCAGCATGAAGCTGGAAACTAAAATGTCAGTCTTTAAGTATTTTTTGTTTCTTTAAATGTCAAAATGGTTGTAAAATGGCTTTTGGCATTTTTTTTGTTCTTCTGTTCCTTTAAACTCAAGAGTAATTTGAAATGCAGTTCAGCTGCAATAAAATATATTTATACTATATATTTTTATATTCAATTTTCACTCACATTTTTGCTCATATCTCAAAGCTTGTCAAAGGTAAGGCAATATAACAACAGCACATGAGCATATAGCAGAGAATATTGATTACCCAATTCAGTTACTTTCCTTTTTGCTCTATGTATTGATAAATGAATATACTTTAAATACATTACACTCTGTTCCAAATATCCTTTATTTTCATCATCATAAAAAAAATAGCAGGCCCACTTTCCCTGGATGATCTGTTAAAATCGATGATCTGAGACCACGGCTGTGAAAAAGGGTTCCTATTGCTCATGCTCTGAGCGACCCCAACAACATCTATTAAAGCAAGAGCATATGTGGTTTTTCATATCAAGGAAAAGTGTGGCTGTCTCTGAAAGGGCACCGTTTTAGTGTGTAATCAATGGCCTTTTAGTTAATGCACTCAGCGTACAAGAGCGAGACTGGGTTCAGACCTTTTCTATGGTCCATTAAATGGGAAACTTCACCAGTAGAGATTATCCCAGCACAAACCAACCTTAATTAATCTAGTGCGCACCATATACATCTCCACTTTTAAAGCACCGGACTGCTTATACGCTCACACAAAAGGTGTAGACTAATGCGCTGACGAGTCCAGCAATAGCACTCTAATGTACAAAGCCAGGGACAGGAGAAAGAAAACAGCAGTAAAGAGGCCTGTAAAGAACTGCCTCCCTGTAATGGGTTTAGGACAAGGGAAAAAAGAACGAGAGAAAGAAGACGGCTGCGGCTGTGGCTGTTTGGACGAACAAAGAGCTGATTAAATTAGTTCCAAGCTTTTATCTCCTTACATCTAATCAGAGTAGAGTAGTGGTAATTAAGCAATGGCGCATTTTGCACCTTGCTTTTTCCTGCTCTGATTTGCGTCTCCCATATTCAGACTTTACTCTCTAATGGTTAAATATGCCCACCACCCCCCCTTCCATTCTCCATTCCTGCTTTTTTTCTTCTTCCATTTTCCTCTTCGCCCCGTCTCTCTCTCTCTCTCTCTCTCTCTCTCTCTCTCTCTCACTCTCTCTCTCCTGTCCTCTGTTTTTCCGAGAAGCTTCATTTATGTAGAAATGCCCAGACCCCAGACTCACAGAGGAAATAAAGTTTAAATTAAAGTTTAGAAAAAACAAATTAAATAATAAATAGAAACCCTCCTCTCCTGCCAAAGAGCTGGTGTGTGGGATCGAGGTTAAACGTCCATCCTCCAGGACAACGAATGGGGCTTTGATTCCTACTGCTTGGTCTGAACCCAGTTTAATGAACATACAAACACACACACACATGCGCACACACACACACACACACACACACACACACACACACACACACACACACACACACACACACACACACACACACACACACACACACACATAAAAGTACAGCACATGCTGTGGTAGTTCCGTATTTTGGATGGCTGAAGGAACCAGCTCTGCCCCTGTGGTGCCAGTGTGTCTCAGTGTGGCAGCCGAAAAAACTAGAATCTCTCCACAGGCCCAAACCACAGGCTTGTACCCACAAAGCCTCCCAAGCCTGGACCAATACCCATCACACACTCTCATACGAGCTCAGGCACAGGGCAAGAGCGACCGCACATACCGAAGAAAGAGGTAGCGCCACGGAAAATGAGAACTAGCGGTGGTTTCTGCTTTTTTCTGTTCTCTCCTTCCTCTTTTTAATCATGAGCCCATCAGAGGGCACGCAGAGTTCAGCTGTGGCATGGGAAGGTGGTGGGAGGGGCAGGGGTGATATGAGCAAACTGCACACACACACCACAGCAGGAGGTGACGACTGCGCCAAACAGCAAGTCTGTCGTCAGGTCCTTCTAACGACTGATAAGCCCTGTACAGGCACAAGGATGGAGAGTGTGCAGTAGTGGCAGGGCGTGTGTGATTTCAGTTGTTGGGGGGTGGAGGGTCTACGTTCAGAACATACTCAGACTGAAGTGAGACTGACCCAGTCGAGGGATGTGATGGGAGGCTGGTGTGGGAGACCAAAACAGGCCCTTATAAGGCATCCTGAGGCTGTTTTCTCTCGCTCTTCACTGTCTCACACGCTTGCTGAGCACTGCACGTTTGGAGGGAAAGAGATGATC